>WEKW01015901.1:821394-834525 GCA_013389905.1 Sula dactylatra
GGGGGAGCGGCGGGGGTCCCGGCGCTGCTGCAGCTCCCCGGGGGCACCGGGATGCGCTAACGCACGAGAGAGGGATATTTTTGTAACGCGTAATTGTACATTTTTTTATACATCACCTATAAATAGAGAGACGCAGGAGGACGGGAACGGGGATGGGGCTGGGGGGGGTTGCTGGGAGCCGAGGGAAGCCGTCGGGGCTGGCCGTGGGTGCCGCTTTCCCTCCTTTTTCACCCTCTCCCTTCCCACCGAAACCTTGGAAAGGCTTTAACCTCCTGCCGTGTGGGTGTCCGGGGTGGTTTTCTCACCTTTGCACGGCCAAGAGCAAAGCAGAGCATCCCCGCAGCAGCCTGGCCGTGCAGCCCGGGGACCCTCGCTGGAAGGCAGGCACCCACCGGCCGTGGCCGTCCCGGGTGGCTTAGGGGAGCTCAGGGCCGGGTTTGCAGCCTGGCCTTTCCAGAGATGCCAGGAGAGAGCCTGGGGTGCAGGGAGGGACAGAGGGATGTGCCCTCCGCCCCGGGCCCGGGGCCTCCCCGGGGGACCGGGCTGGCGTGGGGGGCACCCAGCCCCGCCATCCTCTGCAGTGTTTCTAAAAAAAACCTCTTCATTTTTTAATTTTTTTTCTCCCCCAAACATAAAAGATCATCTTTGTGCCAGCCCACGGAGCTGATGATAATTTGTACGAAGAATTTCAGGTTTAATCGAGCGTCCAAAATTAAGCCGGATCCCCGCTGAGGAGCTCTTTTAATTGCTGGTTCTCCTGCTAACCACCTCGACAGTCGCTTGTGGGGAGCTGGTGGCCCATGGCACGGGTGTCCTGATGCAGCCCGGGCTCTACCCCGCAGCGCAGCAGGCCCCAGGTACCCACCGGCTTCCCGGGGCCCCTGCTGCTGGAGGCTACCTGGGTGAAAACACCTCTGATTTACCCACGGCATCCACGCGTACACGCGGTTTCTGCATTATTTTTTTTTTTTTTCTTTTCGTGAAGCCTTGGAAAAACACAACGTGGCACCGGTCGACTGCAGCAGCAGCGGTTATGTTTGGGCATTTTATTAAATACTTCAGACAGGAGGGTTTTGGCCGCCCCGACTTGCTTATTAATACCTGGTACCTGTTCCCTGCTTCTGCTTTCCGGTCACTCTTTGAAGGTCCTTGAGTTTGAAGAAAAGAAAGTTGTGAGCTGTACAATGTGTTGCCTTCCCTTTCTGGCTCTCTGTCTCCTCCAGCCCGCTCTTCCTCGCTTATGACAAAAATACAGCTTTCTTAAATAAAAACCTAAAAATATTATTGTCGTTGTTTACAAGAAGACAACCCCAAACAGAAACCTGTATAATGCAGACTTTTTGTGCATTATAATGGAGCCATATAGCAAGTTAGACAAAAAAAATGTTAATAAAACAAACTGGCCAAGAACCTAAAACGTGTCGGAGAGGCAGGTCCCTGATGGAGGGGAAGAATCAGCTGGACAAGCGGTTTTTCCTGGCCCAAAATGTAATAAATAGTATGGCAAAGTACCCGGTGTACAAATATCCAACTCTAGTAGACCTGGAGTGAAGGAAAGAGCAAACTGAACTTGTCAGCCAATATCCCGTGTCAGTTTACCTAGTCAAATTTCTTTTTTTATTAATCTCCTATTTGAAAAAAGCGTCATACAAGAAAAATAAGTCTTCTGAAATGGCTTTTAAAATATTTCAGACATAATCTTTTCACTCATGTTATTATTTTCCAGGGCTATCTGGTAAAAAGACATTTAAATTATAACTTCTGTTTCAATTTTAAAGTGAGTAGACTCCTGTTCAAGGTTTCAAGCTCTTGTTTCAGCCGGGGTAACCTTTAGCTACCACATTAAAGGATGTAGGGAAAGTTTTTTTTGCAATTAGTTGCATTTTAAGCTGTTTTTTTCCAAGTGGCTGAGAGTTGTGGTGAGCAGGTCATGTAGAAAGTGAAGAGGGGAGGTAGCCTTGTATCATTACAAAAAAAAAAAAAAGAAAAAAAGGCTGCATGATTAACTTCTTGGTGAGAATAGCTACGTGCTTCATTTGGCATTCAAATTTTAAAAAGCTGCCTTTGGAGTGTGAAATTCATTCGCCGAGGAGTGGGCGCACACTTTTAGATAGGAAGGATGGAGAAACTCTTGCCCTGGCAGAGCTGGAGGACCCTTCCCGAGACACAGTGAAGACATTGACCCCAGAGCTGGGAAAGAAATTATTTCGCTCAACCTGCATTTTCTTCTGCTTCAGGATACAAAGTTCTGGATCCAACCGTAGGGGCTGAGCTCCGTGTTTTCACCTTGAGACTGTTTGCCCTGGGACAGGATGCAGTTGCAGGACCCTGAAAATGCAGCGACACACAAAGAGGAGAACCCCGGCTGGCTGCAGGTGCTTCAGGCTCTCCCCGCGTGTCTTCGTTACCAGCTGTGCTGGGTCCCGCGCTGGGGACGTCCACGGAGAGCTCAGTGAAAGGACCACACTGCGTTGCCAGAACTTTTCTTCAGGGACTATTTAAGGTGATGATTCAATGTGTACATGGAGGCCATCATTTGTATTTCTTTGTGCTTCTGTTGTACTCTGATTCTATTTTTGTGTATTGGAAAGCAGAGGAGAATTTTTTAAATAAATCAATCAAATGGGAGCAGAGACGTTGCAATTCCTGTAAGCAAAAACACTGCTTGAAGGAAGAACTGCATCAGGTAACGAGTCTCTGGGCTAACGGGGAAGCTGCAGACTTTGGTGAAAAGAGGGTGGTGGGATGCTGGGATGGGATGCTGTGGTCCATCCTTGCTTGGGCCAGACTCCCGTGGAAGCCCAGGACTAGTCTCATCTGGTTCTCAGAGAGCGAATTCTCGAGACTGCCAAGCTGCGGCTGCTTTACCGAGCCGTGACACCCCAGCGCCGAGCGGCGTGGTGGGACGCGCCGGGCTGACCTGAGACTAATTCTAAGCTCCCTCCCTAAGCTGTGAGGTGAGGTGGGATCCTCTGGAAGGTGCCTGAGAACAAGGGGCCAACTCAGGAGCTCGGAAGAGCCTCCGAAGGAACCTTGTCCCCACTGGCAATGCAGAAAGGCTGATGAGCTGAGCTTTTTCGCTTGGAGAGTTAACAGATGTTAAAAATTGGGTGCCCCTAGGTGTGCGATGCCACAGCAGCCTGTGACACACCCTGCTACAACACACAGGCTGGGTGATTCGCTCCTGGCTTTACAGGTCTGTGTGAGCTAAAGCTTCCGACACCGTTTACTTGTTCTCCTCATATTCCCAAACACGCAGTATAATCAAAGTGATACTATGCAGTAGACAAATGACCAGACTTAGTCTGGAAAAACCACTGCAGGAGTTCTTCTGGGTCTGTGCAAGAAGGTAAACACAAATGCAGACACCGTGGGTCTGGACCTGACGATGAGAGCCTGCTTCGGTGCAGAATGAGGTACGCCAGCCCTGGGAATGGGGGTCGGAGAGTGAGGGACTGCTAAATGCAAATAGAGACCCGTGCATGTCCAGGGACCCATCACTGCAGAGAAAAAGGTCAAGGGGCCTCGGAGCCCCACGCGCACCTTCGCCGAAAGCCTCGGCGGCGTGGTGAGCGTGTTCAAAGCACGTAAAGGCGTAAGAGTTTGTGCATGGGTGGTGAGACGTCTAACACGAGTAAGAGTATGGGAAGCTCCTGCAGTTAGATACCATTTCTGGTGCCTCCTGATCCTGGAAATGTTAGAAATCCAGCCCTCGGTGATGTTTAGAGCAACTTCAGGGATCAAGGAAACGTGGTTCGTTTCAGCCAGGACGCAGTGGAGAATTGGGCTTACATTCATGTGTTCTGGAAAAGTTCAGGAAATAACATAGTTACAGTAGCTCCACTTCCTACGCTGTGCTTTTTGACAGGGGATGCTATAGTAGTGGCAACACATAACGACAGCCTTGGTTCATTATTTAAGGATAAACCTATGGAAATAAGGAACTAGACTGTTTCTTGATCCAGACAGAGTTCAACATGATAAAAACCCCCCATGATTTCTTTAATCTAGAGCAATGTGTTGGCCTATATAAGAAAGGGAAGGGACTGTCATATAGTCATAAATCATCTTTTTGGGACCGGGCAGTGATGTCCTGCTTGCAAGGTTAAGCCGTGGCTGGTGGGTTAGCAGGTAACGTGCTCAACATTTAATTCTTGGACTGTGGTTTGAGCCCAGCTTCACATCTGAAGCCAAGCGGGTTTGGAGGGCTCGCCTCTACCCCTAGCAGACAATAGCCATCTTCACAAAGAACAACCATGCATCACTTATCATGCCTGACAGTTTTTCCTCATGAAACGGGCTGGACAAAGCTTGGGGAGTGCGTAATGACCTCTGGCTCATAAGGGTGCAAGGGATTTCAGCTGCGAGCAAACAGTGCCTGTGGGGTGTCTGCTGAATTAACTTGGAGGAATGGAAAAGTCTGATGGCGAGTTCCCAAAAACACACGCGGTCTGTCCCTGCGATTCTCACTGGCTAAGCAGGGAAAGACAGACAGTAGCTGAAAAGGAGAGGCAGGGGTTTTATTTCTTAAGAATATTCCCAAATCTTCATCTATGAATGATTTTACTGAGCCTTAATAGCTTATATTTTAATTTTAGTTATAGTTGAATCTTAGTTATATTTTAATCTAATTGCAAAAGCAATAATTCTGTATTTTTACAGTGATTATCACCTAGAAGTCCACAATAAATGCAAACAGAATGTGATAAATCAAATTTATTTCTATTTTTTTTATTTGATTTTCCATCAGCTCCGATAATTGCATGCAATTCAACCTTACTAAGCATTAGTAAGGTTCTATAGTGTTTATACACTTTAGCAAAAGGTGCTTTACTGCATTAGAACATTGCTTCCCAGGATTTCTTTTGGCAAAATGGCATGGGGACTATCAAATTTTATACAGCTGTACTGTATGGGTAAAATCAATGCATAATCCGAGTTTCCACATTCTAGTCACTGCCTTGGAGTCAATAGGGCAAGGGCTGAAGAGAAAGGAAGGCTTATGTACTCGTTACATAAAAATAACAGAAAATTCATCCTTTGCAACAGGTTCCCTGTTGTGCAGAAATTCACGCTGCAGGAGATGGCCCTTCTAGTTCTGGCAGCATCAGAGAAAAAAGACATGGGCAAATATACAGTGGAAGCAGGTTAGATGTGAACGGCTCGTCTTGTAACGTGTAGCAATTCATCCCTATCCGCCGTGCCTGCTTCCCCAGGCTTGTGCCGACTCCCTCCGTCTCCTGGGAGCGCCCAGGGACCAAAGGCTGCTTCTGCGGGTGGAGATCCCCTCCCCGTGCTCCCAGGTGACATCCAGCGCAGCAGCCACGTCCCAGCCCTCAGCATCTCCTTGATGAGGGTCCTGGTTTTTACTGCTTTTGGGGGTGAGGGGGGGACAGTAACACCCCGCAGGATGGCAAGAAATGCTGCTCAAACGGCGCTTGAGTACAACCCGCTGCGCGAATCCGGGCTGCTTCCCCCTGCTCCAGATGCTCAGGTCTGGGATTTCGTCTGGGCACCCAAATTTGCCAATGCAAATTTGTCCATCCCCGCCGTTAGGCAGGGGGCACTTCGGAGGTGCTGAGATGCTCTGAATAATAGCGTGAGCTGACTCAGAGAGCTAGTTGTGGAGGAGACCGGTTCCAGTAAGTGCTGAATGAGGTACTGCAGAAGCCAGGGTGGTAGAGGGGAAATGGTATAATGAAGTAGTAAAAAACTGCATTATAATTAGAATGCCATCTGGTATGGGCTTTAAGATCATATGGCCGTAACAGGGACTACAAACTCTCCAGTGTCGTCTGCAGTAGCAGCATCTACAATGTCCAACTCATATCTACCGAAAAGGATGAATCTCTTCTTTTCACGAGATCAAACTGACTTTTTCTCTTTCAAAATGACAACAGATGACTTAGTTACAATTTTTCTTTTTTTTTTTTTAAGGAAAGCACTTTATCACCTGTATAACCAGATAGAAAAAGGGAAGATTTTTTTTGTTTTAGGGGATTACTGCTGTGCTTGCTGAAAGATTTCATACTGTTATCTCTGTTAACAGCTTAGTTCATTTATGGCTGTCAGGTTTTGGTAGAACTCATACATTTTATTTTCACTGTGGGCTTAACTTGCAAGATGTTGCTGCTCGTGCTGAGTCCAAAGACACTTTAAGCTTGTGAGTTTTCCATCATTTTGCTAAGATAAATTCATTAATTTTTCTTCAGACTAAGAAAAGCCAATGCAAAAAAAGGTTTCAGCTGCTGGACAATTAGTCACTAGCATGGCTATCTGATCGCTTCACAGCAGATGATCAGCACAGATTCTTTGCTGTGTTAGCCACGAGTTTTTAAAATAAACTTAGTTCTTTGCTGTTCATTTCTAGCTGGTTTTCTTTCCCTTAAACTGTTTTGTGAAAGATCAATAAATCTTATCAGCAGTTTTACGAAATGTCTTATAACTCTACCCTGGAGTTACACACTTACAGTAAGACAAATTTCATAAAGTCTGGATATAATTAATATCTATTTAAAAGTTCTTTACAGTGCCCAAGTGTTTAGGTAGAGCATTCTGCAAGGGGGATTTGCTCAGATGCTATCTTGTAAAATGTAAAATAAGAGCAAGAGGTACTGACAGCTCAGCCTAATTCACTTCACCCTCTGCATCATTTCTGAAAGAAAAGCACCATTAAACAAGCAAGCAAAAAACCCACACGATGAAGTTGTTTGGGGAAAAAGTATTCTTCCCTGTAAGTGTCTCTTCTGGCAGCGTAATGGCTGTGTTCATACAAAAATGTATGCATCCATGCTGAGATTCAGAGGCTATTACTGATGAGGGGGCTTACTTTCAAGGAGACCTCTCGATAACGCAGCCCATGCTTCTTTTTTTCTTAGACCCTATCGGGTTTGGCTTGCATTCAGTTTTCGTACAAAGCCATTTATCACGTCGTGTTCGACTTCTGCCTGCTCTCTGCTCCAGTGGCCGGGACTGCCCAAGGCGCCCATTAACTCCTGCCCCAAAGCCACTCCGGCCGCCGGGACTTCCCCCGGTCTTCTGGCTGAAAACCCTCTTGCACTGACAAGCCTTGGGGCAGATCGGTTCGGCTTGCAAAGAAGATGGAAACAGCCTTAGGAATGAGGAGTTTTAATACTTTAATTAAAGGTTTCAGATTCATATAAGCAATTTTAAACTACGGGCTTTCTTTTTTTTTTAAATTACGCATGGCCCGGCCCTTCAGGTTCCCCTTGTAATCCTGCCGGGCCTCACAGCCTTCCCTTACATTTCTTTTTCACACTTTGGTTTCTGTAATGAGATAATTAAGCATCTCATGGTTTGTTAAGATACAATACATGAAAAAAGGTGTAAAAGCTGTTGATTCAGGATGGGAAGCCAGGTAATCACAGTTTCTTGCTACCTGTTACATACAACCCTGCGGGAGACATTTTCTCCTTTTTTAGAGGAGGGAATTGTTCGGAAAATCACACCTAATAAGAATACCATGTGCTTAATTTAATTCCCACTGAAGCGGTTAGATTTCAGTATTTAAAGTCAAGGAGTTGCTTTGTTTCCCTGACTGAGCTTATATCGTGGGTAGGTGCACTGGATTTGTAACAAAAACTGGAACCCATGAAAATACAGAAGAAAGCTTAAAAAAACCCCTTCAGTGCAAGCAGGTTAACAAGACACTACCCAAGTACCAGTCACCCCCATTTCTGCTGGCTTGCTGGAGTACTCGGTGCTTTCATTGTAGGTAATGGCTGTTACTGAATGAGTGTTTCCTTTTTTCTTCAGCTATCAAGTACAAGCCATTGGCAAGACCATGGTAAAGGAGAAGAAATTGTCAGGTGATCTCCCCTTTTAAAGAAAACTCTACACATGCCGAAGTAAAGCCTGCTGACAGTAGAAGACCAGTATGAGTCAGGGCTCTAGCAAGCTGCTCTTTAAGAGACCTGGGGCGTCTCCTTGAATTATACCACAGTGAAGAAAACTCAACCTCCATACTCTCATGTGACTGAGAATACTTTTGAAATCGAAGAGTGATTTCCAAGCTCAAAATTCATCAATCAAAAGGCATATGCAAGACAACAAAAATTCTTTTCCATGAAGGTTGATAGCCTAAACTCTTCTGGTGTCCTCTGTTCGCTCTCAGCTGTACCTCTGCTCGTGGTCCAAAGTTCTCCATAGCTAAACAATAAGGGACATCCCAGATGAGGACTGGTATCAATATTACTGTGTCCATTGGAAATGCAAACAGGTTTGGAAACCTCCTTTTCTCCTGGCCCACAGTCACCATCCAGGTGACCCTGGACCTCAGGTCCTACTCACTCGTCAACATCCTCAACATCCCCTTGGGGAGCCCGCCGCGTGGCCCGGCCACCCCTTCCTCGGCAGGAAGGGCTGCCCTCCCGCCTCGCTGCTGCCTCTCGCCTCCCTGCCACCGCTCAGGCAGCGTGCTTCTACTTTGTGAGGCAAGGTTGTTAATGAAGATACTAACGAGCCCTAGAACCATCCTGAAGCGTTATTAACATACGTCCCCCACGGTAACCGAGTGTTGCGCTGACCTGCCCTCCTAAGCCACCCTGGGAATGTGCCAATATCACCCCAAATTTAACAGTCTGAGCTCCCAGTTGCTCATTTTACACCCTTTATTGGCAGTGGGTAGTTTTCTTCAGCGATGTGGTGTAACCCCCCCCTCTTCAGCACACGAGCAATGACTCGAATGAGGAGGAAATATCAAGACTTCAAGCTCTACAATGGCAGAATTACGCAGCGGCAAGTGGAAAATGCTGAGTTTAGAGCCAAGGGAGCTACCCCAACGGTGGCAGCGGGACTGGGGGCCGCCCCGGTGGTCCCTGAGGTTGGGGGGTTTCCATGTGCTTGCGAAAAGGCAGGGGCATGGGGAAGCCCTCTGTCAAGAGAGCTGCCAGGGTCAGCTGAAGAGTGAGCCTACGCAAAATCAAAAAAATTCAAATATTCCTGGGTGTGGTGTAAGCTGTGGCTGCTGCTACGGTTTCCAACTCTCACGCTGCATTTGTATTTTAAAGGACGGAGTTTAACTGAGTGCCAGTACTTGGAGGCAAGGATGATTCAATGGCTTGTGCCTCAGGCTTTTCCCATCATTGCAAATTGTGCTGCAGGCGGGTATAAAGTCACAGTAGATTTTTTAAATCTGCATAGGTACAGTCCAGCGTATTTCTTATTGTTGTAAATGAAGAAGAGTAAACAAGGAAAAGAAAAGAAAACCAACTTCATACTATGTAAAGCAGCTCGCATTTTTGTCGAGAAAAATGTTACCTGGAGACTGTATCTGCGTCTGTCCTCAAGCAGAGGGTTCTTGAGTTTGCTAATACAGTGGGATGAGACAGCTGCAGTTTGCAGATCTACCCTCCGCAGTATAATAAAGGACCTGTCTGGTAATCTCACTCAAGTCTGATGTCTTATTGCAATAGTACTGCGCCCGGCTAGGTTTAAAACAGAGTAGCTTCCTGTGCCGTGACGGCTCGCTCCGGTGTTTAACACGGCATGGCGGGGCAGTAATTCTAGTCCTGCCATGTCAGCAGACTGCAGCCCCTGTCTCCCAGCACAGAACAAGCACATGCTTAACTTTTCTATATCCCAACACTCCTTTACGTATGAATAGAGCATACAAATAGTCAGAAAATGGGACCTTCTGGGGATTTACATGAAAATACTGCTTCGTTCTTGGCTGTGCAGAGGGTTTCCTTGAGACACTGAGTCTCAGCCATGAAGTACAGAAGAAAGGTGGTCAGACTGCTGGGACCCAAAGTGCAGTTTCAAACAACAGAATATTTTAAACAATAGGATGCAACCTTAATCTTCACTTTAAGCACATACATCTGTTTTCATAACGTGTCTAACTTTTGATAATTACACGTCTTTAAAAACCACATCAGTTGTGCTTTTTATCCATCTACATTTAAATGGAAAGGTGATTTAGTGACAAACTGATGCTAACATTTCTTTTTAGCACCCAGAAAAGCAGTATCAAGGATACAGAATAAACTGGCTTTTTAATCTAGTGCTAGGGTATGACTCATTAACATTTCAAGACAAGGTCCTGCTTGTAGGGTATAATGCTTTGTTTCATAATGATACATTAGTGACAAATTTTGATATCTTAATACATTCCCTTCTTCAACAACTAATTACTACAATTAGCTTCCTGCGTAGTAAATTCCTTCTCCCTCCCATCTTCCAGCCACGAGCCTGTGACAACAAGTACTGAGCTGGAAAAAACCACTTTTGTCTTTGCTGTTCGGTCCTTGAGAGGGGTCTACAGAGGAACAACCCTTAACTTTTTAACTGGGAGGATTATTTAGACACCTTTTACTTAACATTTTTCTGGGAACCTCGAGGAACAAACCAAACGCTGAGCGGGGTTATGTGAAAGCCCCTTTTGTTTGCACAGCCCCTGCAGCGTGCTGGGCGCCAGGGCAAAGCCTCGCTGCTGCGGGGAGGAAAACGGGATGGCCGTTCCTCACGCCACTAAAAAAGATGAAATGCATTACCTGATATCTGAATCTAATGGCTCTCTACAACCGTAAATGGCATATAATTTCACAGCCCTGCCCGTAGGAGGTTGCTGGCTCTGGGGAGGACAGTGCAGCAGCCGAGGATCGCGCTGCCAGCCTCGGGAGCAATAGCAGTCATCTTTTGGGGGACAGTGGAGGAGCTGCAGACCTGGACAGCTTGCGCCAGCCTGGCCAGGTCACTCTAGATGCCTTTGCAATTGTAGTCCTGCCTGCTTTTTTCCATGATGTTGGAGTTTTAGTACGTTTGCAATGCGACTCAGCAGACTTTTCTGTTTTCTGGTGGCAATGGCTGTATCACATCTTGATCCTGCCAGATCCTGCTTTGCCCAGTCCTGCAAAGATCTTTAGGCTTATTATTTCTCTCCTGTGTAAAGTCACTGTAAAGTTATATTATACTGGTGCATTTGATGAAAGAAGAGGTGCAAAGCCATTCGAGACGCTGCAAAGCCAGTGGGGTCCGGCCACGGTCGGGAGCTGCTCAGCTCCTCAGGGCTCGCTCTGGCCGTGCACGGAGCTGGAGAAGGAGCTTCATCCCGCTGTTCGCCTGCAGGATTTCCTCCAAAACCACCTGGCAATCGCAGCTTTGTGTTCGAAAGGTCATATTTCCCCAGTTAAGGAGGCAGAATTTGTTTGTTTGTATTGCAAGAGAGGCAGTGCTTTCTGGTTTTTCTAAGCTTTTGCCAAGAAGACGCAGAAATACCTAAGTTGATAAGTAATTGGGAGTGAGAGGGCGCTTTCTAAAAAATAATGAATAAACAAAGTTTAATCGAGATGAACAAAGATGTAAAATCTTGAGCTGGTCCTTCAAGTGACAAGATGAAGTCTCAGCTGCTCTTCTGGTGGATGAATTTTTAATTAAATATAATCTAACTGTGTTACAGGTAGATGAAACAAAATATTCTGATGAAATTAACAGGACAATATCCTCTCTGAATCCAGTTGGACTGCCAAATCAAATCCGCCTCACGCCTCTTTCACTCCCTCTTCCCTGTGAAACACTGCAAGAAATTTAAATCAATTAAACCCCTTTAGCTTAGAGTTGTCGTGCTCTTCTGGCACAACACCTTTAGCCCAGGGACATGCAGACAGCTAATCCTGGTCATAAACTCATTAGCATCCACTTTAAAAGCTGTTCCTTCCTTTCTTGCACCCAGTTTCATTATTTCAGTCCTCCTGAGAGTTAGAAGCATTCCTCCATTTTCTGATGTAAATTCAGTCCTAACTATATTGGAACATTTTTTTTCTTCTGATAGGACAAAATTTTCCTTTCACTTACATAGTTCCTCTCCTCCTGCATTTCAGCTTTCATCAAAATTGCAGTCTTTTCTCATAAAACAAACTTGCCATTTTCCTAAGCACCAGCATGAACTGGGGACCTCAGAGGGTTTTGTGGTGGTCCATCTGAGAGGGGTCAAACTGTCTTAAGACCCTGGACAGCAGGCATTTCCAGTCTGCCCAGACTGGAAAGGTTATTTCCATGCTAGGAACCTATCAGGGGTGTAAGGGCAGTAACAGGCTCAGCAATCCCGTGTCCCCTCGGAGGCCTGACGGGGCGCAGCGCAGGAGGCTGGAGGTCTCCTTCTTACAGGGGAAGAGATTTTCACGAGTACGAGATTTTTCACTCCATATTGGAGCTTGACGCAGATTCTGCAATTTGTGGTTTCCTTCTTTCCAAGCATATGAAAAATCAATTGCTTTTCCAAAGTTTCCCACATATATATTTTGGAAAGGTTAAAATGATTTTGTAGTCTCAGAAGTGTGTGGGAAGGCTGCAGAGCCTTAAACTCCTCCCCATCAATGGGCGTCAGGAGCGCCACGCTGCCCCTCTTTCTGGTGCCATTTCTGTCCAGGACACCCCACCAGGGATCTGTACTTCCCATCACTGGGGCGTAACCTTACAGACAGATCCTTTTTGAGTCAGAGGTTAGCTAAATGCATTGCATATCATTCAGGTTTGGCACTTACGACACTCTATTCTGGAAATGGTTAATAGCCAAGAGTACAATGATGACTTTTATAATTCAAAGTGACCCAAATCATTACGATATCTTTTACCAGTACTCATCAATTTTCAGAGTAAGTTCCAACAGTTTTCTCCTGCTGGCTATAAAAGAACCGAACAAAAGGGTTTGCTAAAGGGGTGAGATATTTCATGCTTCTGCAATTTTCTCACACTCTTGAGATCCTGAAAATAATATGTGCTCTCCATATTTCTCACTGCAAATGACAGCAGAAACTCATTAATTCATCTCGTAAAGAAATACAGGTAAAAATTATATTCACTCCTCCTGCCTTCTGCTCAGCAAGATGCTGTGATGTAGAAGGCTGGAGTGACTCCTGAAATCCAAGATACATTTCATTGCATTTATATTTTACTGACACAACTAAAGTTGCTTAAATGAATTTCCCTTGCTGCTATGCCCACAGCAGTGCCAAGCCACTACCATTGAGATTTAGGTCTTCTGTGTCACATCTCTTCAGGCAAAGCAGTTCCTTTGAGAGACCTAAATGATTATGACTTGCCCAGAGATATTTCTTGTAGGTACCAGTGAAACTGAAAATCAGGAACCTACAAGCAAAGAGTGAAATGGGT
>WEKW01015901.1:834543-886766 GCA_013389905.1 Sula dactylatra
AGGAACAAGAGTAGAAACAAGGCAATGAAAAAAATATACCCTAAAGCATCTGGCTGTGAAAAAAAATCAAGTCAGCCAAAGCCTGATTAGTAGCTGTGGTACCAGGGTGATCCCATTAGGGATGTAACATTGTTTTCATCTTGATATATTTTTGTGGAAGAAAAATTATCCAGCAGCAACGATGGAATTCTTAATGGAATAAGTATTTCATTAAATCCTCTTAATGAAAGAGACTGGAAAACAACAGAGCAAAAAAAACTCTGTAGAAATACAAATATGTAACGAGGAGCTGACTCCTTCTGCCCTGAAAATGAAGGGAGGCGACAGCAGAGTGGAGAGGACTGTCAGTATAAATGAGGCCATAATGGCTTTGGCTGGCACCTCCAGGGCTTCAGAAAGACTCTCTCAAGATAATACACTGTTAATTAACTTTCCCTTTCCCCAGAAGATCTTAGTGTCCAGTTGTTTTTAGACCCACCTGAAAAATTGGGTTTAATTCTCTTTCCTGAGTTAAAATTTCACAAGTGGGAGTGTTGAGGTGAGGGAGAGACCCAGGGTTTGTCTCCAGCGGTGTGAGCATGAGTAGGTTGTTGAGGAATTTCTGGGAATAGAAACTAAGAAATCAGCTTTACCTATTTTTTTGAACTGCATGCCTTGCAATACACTGGAAAATACATTGCACCTTTAGGAAGTGTTTTAATGTGGAGTAAAGAATTATTTTGAAGTGCGTCACACCGTGTGTCCCAGCTGCGCGATGCTGCCGCACTGCGCTTGGTACCAACGCAGGGGTGGGAAATGTCCCCTAAAGCAGGTTCTGCTATTTCGCAGTGATTCAAACAAGAGTCTAGGAACACAAAAGACCTAGACCGCTCCTAACGTTATCTTTTTCTTTTCCTCAGCTATAATACTTTGTGGAATTTTTTTTTTTAAACTGATGCTAAAGGCTTGTTTGGGGAACAAACTTTTGGGAATACAGCTCTGTGAGATGAGTGCTCAAGGCTGAGCCCTTGTGGTTGGGGCGAGTCACAGTTTCACATTTCTTTTTCTGGTGGAAATGGTTTTGTTATTTTTTAAGTACACCACAAAAAAAATGGTGTATTTGACATGGCTTTTAGGAAACACTCCTGCTCTGACCGTGTTTTGGATACGGTTCATCTCAACAGCTGAATTATGCTTGTTGTTGAGGCTGAGACAAGATGCTTGGGATTACCTCTGCCCTCTAAATGTCTTGTTCCTGCAGTTCAATATATTTTCATGATGGGCAGTGTCAGAGAGACTGAAATCTCAGACTTTCCTGGTACCTTGCTGAAGATGACAGACTGCTAAAGGATAACTTCACGTGGCCTTCCAGAGGACAACCATGCTTTCACCTTATTTTCGGGGATCGCTTGCCGGCTCTTGCCTTTCAGGATCATTATTTTCTATCAAGGCGGCAGCTTCTCATTTTAAAACAAATATTGCCCTTGAAAGCATCGCATTGCCACTGATAAAATGATGCTTCATTGACTTATCTCCATAAGTACATGTCAGCAATCGCTGTGGATAAATTACATACATCAAAGACTTCTAATGACCATACTTTGAGTAAAATTAGCTTCCTGCATTTGCATCATTAATTAAGCTCAACACCACCCTTCCACATATGCTGCTTTCCCTAATAGCCTTTGCTGTCTGCGAAGGATAAATTACTGCCTGTCTGCCCAGGTTCAGTTTTGATACATTGGGTACAGCGACACGATCTAGTTTGCATCTACTTGTTCTGAGAGAGAACTTAAGTTGCACATAACTTAAGTAAAAGCTGAAATATTAGATAAATTAAAGCTCAGTACAGCTCACTGTATCTAGGGATTGGAAAATAGGTGTTACCTACACAGGTTCACAGTTTCTCACAGAATATTATACGTGGGGGTTTATTTGTTTGCCCACACGCATAGCTGCCTGTGCGACATTTTACACCCCTGAAGATGTCTCATCGCTCTGACACCCCAATGGTCCAGCCCGTTTGCCTTTATGTAGGCTCCAGGAGGGGAGCTCTCCTCAGGGAGCTCATTTTGACAGTTTGGGGTTCGATCTGGCACGCTACGGTGCAGAGGAACAGCAGAGCCCCGTGCAGGCAGCCTGAGCACCTTGTGCACGCAGGGCACTGGCTGATCCCCAGCTCCTTCCTCCAGAGATCATCTAACCAACAGAGCACGTTGGGGGATTCAGATGGGAGGGAGGGGAGAAGTGGTGCCCGTCACCCCTTGGATAAAGCAAGGCACGCCACAGCCGAGGGGTACGGTTGTGTCCAATTCCCTGCAAATAAGCAGTGGGATAAAAAAGCTGGGCTTGCAATACATTTTTTTGAAAAAACCCAACAAACCAGGAGGAAATGGACTTTACAGATCACAAGTTAAAAATACACACCTTGGAGTAAAACTTTCTATTACAAATATCATACATCACACCTCATTACTTCTTCCTTGCTCAGTGAATGCCTTGACCTCTAGCCTTAAGCAATCTAAAGCACTTAAATAGTAAAACGACGTTGGGGTTTTTTTAATGACATGATTTTCTTAACAAAATCTTGGCCCTAATCTCTGCGTTTGTAACCTTCCAAGCAGCATGACAAGGCCCAGTGTCATTGTGCTCCGGCTGTCCTCCATCACCACCTCGGTCCTCTCCAGCAGCGCCCGGGAGCACTGCCTCAGAGAGCAGGCAGTTGTTCTCAGCTTTGCCTTCATGGCAGCTGCAAGTTTTCTGATAAATAAATGCTTTGCCGTATACAGCAAAGCAAACCCCATTCACAAAGCTGCTTCCAGAACTGTATAAGCAGAAGGTAATAAGAGCAATTGGTTAGAAAGAAAAAAAAGCAAGCAAATTAAAAAGTGAGTGGAAATTGGCAGGCATGAGCAATAAGCCAATTTCTGAGCAAATTAAAGCAGAGTGGTACAAAGTATTTATAGAAACAAAAGCCGTTCCTAATCCTTTTAGAGCAGGGGCCTGCAAAAATTGTTATGCAACATCCACCCAGGCAAATATTTATCCTTAAAGAAATTGAACTCCGGAGTCAAATATATTTAAACCACATCCACGTCTTTTTGACACATACACAATATAGGACAAGTTTAAAGAGAACCTGCCAGGTCACTAGTCCAATTCTAGATGTATATTAAAATCTCCTCAGATCTAGACTAGTACAACTCATTCGTCTTTCTGAAATATTTCTTTTGTTTTTTAGGTTTCCAGCACTATCAGAATTCTGGAGGAGATGTTCAAAACCCAGAAGTCGTAAAAAGGGTGTCTCTGAGGTCAAACTTCAGCTGAGAAAGTCCTCTCAAAAATCTGCTAGCAGTGAGTTCATCCATCCACTGCCTGCAGAGCATAAAGTTTGTGCTTCGTGTTTCTTTGTTTGGAAAGATCGACAGTGGCTGGGCTTTGAAATTTTTTTTAGTTAGCTGGTAGAGCCCCCAGGATTCACCTAACTATGTAGAAAGGTATGCCCTAACCGTAGGGCCAGCTGTGATTCTTTCTCTGTTGGTTTCCTTCGTAACCTGTGCTCATCTAACCAACGGTTACATGAGCCTGTAATCACCTGCTAGAGAACAGCTCTACTTCCCATTTTCCCCCCAAATCTGACTTTGTCAATCGAGCAATAAAAGGTGCTAAATAGTCAGCTTGTGCTTCCTGCTCCTCCATCGGCCCCTCACTCAGAGCGACATCAACCATGGCATGCATTTGGGTTTCAGCTCCTAAGGTCCCTGTGAAGTGGTTTTGTAATGAACCCAGCCTATCTTAGGGTGGAGGCCCTCGCTGCAGGAGCCAGAACTGAAAGTCTTTGGCAAAGGAAAGGTAAGTACATGTGCCTTGTTGTATTTATATTGTCCTTCTTTCCCTGTTTGAAAAGCTTTTTATTAGTGAGAGATGAGCAAAGCAATGGCCAAGTGAGTCAATGCACTTTTCTGAGTATCCGACGCATAATTCTTGGTACAGAATAAGCGAGGAGTTATGCTTATGTCTCAGCCTCCCAACCAGGATCACGAATCTAAAATACTCAGTAGTGTCAGTAGGTTTGCTAGCACGCTATTTTATTGTGAATGATTTACTTCTGTCGAACCTTGACTTTGGGAATCATGTGATTGCACAAGTTTCTCTCCAACTCATTTTTATATTGCAGAAATGTTAGGATTATCAGTAAAAGCTGCTACGAGGAATAAGGAAAGAATGCTGTGAACTTCTTATTAAAGCTTCTCACTGTCTATGAATTAATCTTGTAATTTATGAAGCCTTTTGGATTAGAAACCCTGTAGAGGCTGGTTAGGAATGTATCCCTCTGACTCCCAGTTCTGCCGCTGTTTTTCCATCTAGTGTTACCTTGATCTGTGCCTCTGAGGTGAAAACCCATGAATGACGCTTGACTTCTTCAGTGCCCAGCCCTTTTTATGGAGGTTTAATTTACATTATTCTTGCGAGCATAAGAATTTTACTTTCTATCAGTATTTCAAAAGGTTTTAAAAGATAATTGTTGTTTTAACAGCAGTCGTAGAGTTTTCCAGCTTTATTTCCTAAATAATTTGAAAGCAGGAGTAGAAAATATTATCAACTTGAACGAGCATCAAGAAAATGTGTTCTTCTTATGCAGCACTTGAATCTTCTTGAAATGTGAATGAAATGAGATAATGTGTATTGTTGGGGTTTTATGGGGATAATTAGTCCTACATGTCTGTTGGCTTTGCTTCAATAGCTGTAAGGGATGTTATGGAGAACTGAGATTTGAGCCTGGTTTCTGCTTCACAGAAGTTTTTAAGACATGTGGTCTGGATCCAGATCTGGGCTCTGTGAAAGTGTGAAGATCTTTAATTTGTTTGCAGCCCTCTGTAGTTTCCCTTGCTCATTGCAGGGGAAGGATTCAGGGCTCGTGGGCTCTTTGATAGTCAGCAGCACGTGGCCCCCGCAAACACATTCCTCACCATGCATGCCACCGGGGCATGTCGGCTTCTGCCTTTTTGAGCTTCTGCCACACAATCTGATCTTTACTGATACGTTTTAGCTGTAACCCAGAGCCCACAGCTTTAGTGCCAAAATGAGATTTTTGCGTGTCACTCAGAAAGCCTTATTTTTTATGTGTAACTGGAGGGGATGGGAATAGCTCTCTGCATACAGCATATAATGTTTGTATACAAGACGTAAAGATCACAGAGCGTTATGCCCTCACCCCAGTGTCCTCCTGAGCATCCTCATCCTCCTTGAGATGAAAAAATGGCTGTGCAGGTTTTGTCTGAAGAAAAAACAGGTATGTGTGTGGTGCAGCCTCTCCACCTCTCACTCCTGGCCTCCTCTTACAAGATGACAGCATGCCTGAAGACAAGTGAAAAGACATCTTTGTAAGACCTGAACACGTTTTTGGCAAGACACACTCATAAAAAGTTACGTGTTTAATGTTCATCTGATTCCCTGTGCTTTTTGCTGTATGCTTTATGGTTCTACTGTTGCTTATGAAACGCCTAGAATGCCATGGTAGCTCAGGGCCGTAAAAAATTAATTTACTCTGTTCTCTTTATTTTCATAAAACCCTTTTCCAGACCTTCTGTGACTGTCTCCAGAAGGAAGTTGAAATATATTCTTTTCCACCTGTCAGCTCAGGAGGTCACAGCTGGAGAACTGTGACGGGACGTTGTAGGAAGCTGCCTCCACATCTCCCAGCAATGCATCCAGATCGTTAGCGTGTGATGTGATTTCAGGCTCTGAGTTTGTTCTGCTGCATAGGGGCATCTTAATTTGTTTGCTGGGCTTTTAATGAATTCTGATAATACTGCAGCTCACCCGTGAGTAATTCTGTTGGGTGGTTTCCCACTGCCCTAGGAGTAAGTCAGGATTGCGGTCTTTCTCTGAAGTCCTTCTGGGCAGAAGGATCCGAGTAGTGTGTGTATGGAATAGTCAAATAATATATAATATAGCACCCACTGGGCTGTCAGAGGCTGGCTATAAAATGTTGAACTCCTTTAATTTCCACCGAGTGCGAGGGAAGCCAGTCTGTCACTTCACAGCTTGTGTGGGTGAAGCGATGTGAAAAGATTGCTCTTCTGGTTTGAAAGGCAGTGCTAAAAGCTGATGTTGCAAAGGAGCTGAAAACTTTCTAATTCAAGGTCTGCATGTGGTTTCCACCAAACTTATTTCCATTGGCCACTCACAACTGGGCAATGCTACTTTTTGCCCAGACAATACCACTGAATGATATTGTTTCTGTGATTTTATTGGGTGGAGGAGCCTTTTTAGGGGGGCTGGAGCAGAACATGTTGCTCGCTCCCTCCCTGCACAGAAATGATGCTCCTTTGATTGCATTCCAAAAACCTCCAGCTTCAGAGATTTGCCTTCAGTCCTAGCAGTACCGCTCCAGTTGTGTAAGGAGCAGGTTAATTACAAAAAAACCCCAAACCCCTGCTTTCCCGGTGGTTCATCTCGTTCTTGGATTTCGCTTTAAACTTGAGCAAGCTTTTAAAAACTGTTCAGTGAGACAGTCGATAGCACCTCATATTTCACACTTTAAAAGAAGGTATTTGTGAGTTGTCTTAGGCCGCATCTACGCCTCAGTCATTTAAACTGTAAACTGAAGTGATGCCAACTTACCGTCACCATGAAAACAATACGTCAAGGTATATGTTGTCACAAACTGAAAAGGATAAAAGAAAGCCTTATTAAGAGACAGTGTGCCACCCATTGCAGAGCCTCTAGCAAGGTCCAGGTTCTCTTAAAAATATCACGTAGCTGGAAAATTTCAGGCAAAATCATGACAGCTTGTCTTACCACATGGTTCTCCGGAATGATTTAAAGCTTGAAATCTGTCTTGCCTGATGTATACCAGTACTTGATTAAAAATGTCCTGCAGCACTACTTCTTGACTGTTACTGATAGTGCGATGTAAACAGTTCTCTGGTTTTTTCCTCTTGTCAAAATAAGGTGTCATGCTTAAAGCTACTTGTGTCAACGTAACAAAACACTGACACTTGTTCCTTATGGCTTAAAACAGAAAAAGGCCAATAAAAGGCCCTTCAGGTAGCCCATATCCTTTCTGAAACACCCTTGAGAGGCAAATTTGGCATGAGAGACGTTATTTTAGCACCATTATTTTTGTTTTGCTCTGCAAGAATCCAACCATAGACTGCCGCGTCCGTACAGCGTGTCTTTAGCCAAATGGCACGCTGCGTCTTTGGCGTTGGCTCGCACCTCCCCTCTTGTGTCAGTACTGCTTGTGCTCTTTTATCTCTTGTCCTTTAACTTCTGGACTCTGTAAATCAATTCGAAGCTTGACTAACTAAGATTAGCTTTGTGGTGCCTTTGTGGAGAGATGCTGGAACATGACGGCCAGACATCATCCTGCCTTGGGTAGTGAGGAGGAGGAGGAGGGTAGACCAGACCTATTTGGAGTCACCAGCAAGTGCTGGTTTGCTCTGAGAGGTGGAAGTGGGATTTGTTCTCGTCTCCTCTTCTTCCAATACGATTCTTAGTTCTTGAACTGATCACGTTCACTGTAACTCACAGACTAGAGATTTATCACTTTTCTCTTGCCTGTTCCAGAGGAGATTTTTTGCTATTTTGGACAAGTTTTGTCCTGTACCGTTTCTTGCGACTGGGTGGTTATAGCAGAAAGCTGGTGCAAGGAACTGGAACTGCTGTGTGCGTTGTGCTCCTGCCATTCCCAAGCAAGCATGTTTTTCTACCATTTCAAATGGTGAACATTTAGACATAAAATTCCTGTCTGGGTTTTTTCCACAGTTGTAAAAGCCATCAAGACACCTGTCTTCTCTTCCTATGTAACAGCTGAAACAGTTTCAGACTGTTTACTGCCAATATAATCCAAAGCAATAATGTTGTGCTGCCTTTCCACCTCTGGCACAGGCATCACAATGCAGACACATTACAAATCGTAAGAGAGTTCAGTGCTGTGCCCTCCACTGAAATGTTACTTTCCTTTTTCTGCTTCTGGGGTCTTGATTTCCAATGGAAAACAGATCAGTGGCTGAGGGTAAGCACCTGAGAGGGAGAATTTGGTTTGCTTTGCCCAGATGGGTCATAAATGTGTGTGGGGGCTCCCAGGGCTCAGCTCACCCAGCTGAACATAGATGCCCAGTGGCATCTCACCCAGATGGCCTCCAGTGTGGACCAAACTTGTGGGTTTCCTTTATGTCCTACATCACATCTGCTACCCCTGGGTGGATGCCTGATACCCAGGGTAAATCAGATGGTATCAGACAGCTATGTTTGGCCAAAAGAACTGACCTTAATGAATCTTAAAACAGGTAGCACTGTCCTAAAATGAAAACCTGCTTTTCACAGTGCTGAACACTGATTTAGACTTGAAGTTGCTGAATCTCTTTAGCCTACCTGATGCCACGTGAATTGCTGTGATTGCTGCTAAGACAAACTCTAGCAGAGAAGTTGCTGGATTAGGTCTGTGAACACCGAAATCCCCAGGCAGCCTATGTGGGGGAGGCCACAGTGTTCCTTAGTGGTGAGTTAGTAACCACGAAAAGGACCGGAATGGTTCGGATCCTGAGGCAGGTATGAGATGATGGGGGGGATTCCTGCTGAGGACCAGAGGTCAGTCCCAGTTGCTGCCCCGCGCTGGGCAGGTGTTGCCTGTCTTGTGGGGTCATTTGTAGTAGAAGGGAGCGGCATGCCCACAAACTGCTGCTCCTGGAGACAAGGAGTGGGAAGAGGTGGTCTTGGGCACTGACTGCTGCGGAGGCCATCCTGTGCCGTATCGCATGGAGCTCAGAAGGAGATGGAGGAAAGCTGCCTTCTCCAAACTCCTTTTCCGATCTGGCTCACCCATCCCTACCACAATGGAAAACCTTTTGTTTTCAAGCCAAACATAACCACTCTATACCTTGTAACTTGGGGGGCATGGAAATGGCAGCAGTCGACTGAAATACTTGAGTAGTTCCTGGAACGCTTCAATGCAACTGTCAGTTGTGGTCTTCTTGGATTGAGGTCGACCTGTTGCCTTTCACTGCCTGTGACTATAGCTGCTGTTATGAGATGGAATGGGAAAACGGTCTGAAAAGCCTCTGAAATGCCTCTAACAAGGCACTGAGGAAGGAAAATGAGAGGAGATCTGGAAAACAACTGGAGCTCTGGCTACTCCAGAGCAAGCATACTGTGTGTACTGGTTCATGCCTCGCTTACAGCCCCACCTCCACATTACATCCTTTCTTCAGTAGTAGATGTTCCTATGTCTAGGTTCACATCCTGCTATTTTCAGAGGCCAAACTGGTTGCAGACCAGTGATCCTTAGCTGCAAGGACATGGGAACTGATCCTGATGTGTGGGTACTAATCTCAGCCCACCTTAGCAAACAGGGCGCTGCCCTTGCCTTCTCTTGCTCCCACATGTGCACTCGCATGTCTTCACTCATTGCAGTTCCTTGCCTTATTTCTTTCCTAATACAGGAGTCACTCGATGCTTAAAACTTTTGATAACATGGGTAGAGCCAAGGTGAAAGAGCTGGAAAGTGGTGATAAATCACTGTCATAAAAGAGCTATTTAATTTACCTCTACCCAGAGACTTTCTCCACCTTCTGGTTTTCCAGTTTCCTTAGAAACTAGGAGACTTGGGAATCTTGGTACTGATTAGAAAAAAAAATTACAGTATTTCTCTGATTTTCTGCCTACTGAATGTAACACCTTGACACCGAGTTCAGGACCTTGCTACACTATATCAAAAAATATTACAATGCTCAAAAATCATTTGTTTGTTCTTTTAATTCAGTTTCAAAAGTTTCGGAATAGATGAAGATAATTTCTAGATTGTTAAAGAAGGAAATCTGTTTTAGAGGGCTAGAAAGTAATGTTTACAGCAGTTTCATCTTACAGATGGTGATATAAATGAGACTTTTTTTTTTTTTCATTTCCATTTTGGAAATATTTTTAGGGTTACTTCTGTAAAGCTTCCACTCCAGGGAAATAATCTCCTTCCTGAATTTAGATTTTTCCTGTCCCCAGAATTTGTTTTATTTCATAAGTGGAAAGCTGAGAGCAAGTAGCAGTCTGTGCATGTCTGTGAGCTGTGGCAGCAGTGTCCTTCCCATGTCTCGCCTGAGAAAACACTGAAAGTAGCTGATCTGGATGTAAGATGCTGCACAGTAGAATTAGTTACAGCCAGAGTGAATGAGAATTTCAAAAGGGTTTAAATGGCTCTGAGTTTCAAACACAGTTGAAATTCACGATATATTCCCATTCTGCCACCTTTTATATAAGTACACTAATTTTATATGCTGATTTCTCAGAAGTGCTGTAATTTGTCTTGTGTTGTCAGTTATAATAATGCTCTTCATGAAAAGCCCAGTGCTAACCACGTATGGTTCTGGGCTGGTGTTTCTAGCTCCTGTACACTCCACTACCCGTCCAGAAACCCTGGCAGTGGGGGCAGACAGCAGGCAGCCTGCGAGGGATTTCACAGCCTTGGCTTGCCAAAACCCACCTTCCTTCCCCAAGACTCAAACCTGCTAACAGAAAGGGATCTATGAGAAAATACACATTGTACACTTAAAGTACAGCTAAAATAAGGAACGGGGACAATACAATCTGCCTTTTAGCATGATAAGTAAAATTACTGCCTTGCCCCAGAGCACTTTCAGGCCAGCAGCATGGTGTGTAGCTGGTGTGTGAGCCCTGCCTGGAGAAGGTGGCCAAGACACTGTTGGAGCAGCACATGTGCCACGTTTTACGGCTGTGCGACTGCAGCCCGTGTACCTCTGCCAGATTACAGCAACGATGCTGAAATTATTACCACCACGCCAAGCTGCCTCCCAACACAGGGCACAGCGTCTAGAACTGGCTTCAGTGACAGAGCGCCCCACTGCAGGAGCGGGGACAAGACGTACCTGAGTGGAGGCTGGCTGGAAATGACTGGTGTGGGCGCTGGAGAGTGCGGTAATCCCCATGGCCCAGCTCCTGGTTCGCAACAGTGATTTCATGCTACAGTGCAAAAATGTTTTGGTAAAGAAGCTTGGGGACTTTGTCATTTACAGAGCTAGAAGTTTTTAGACACTTGGCTTTCTTCTGCCTGCATAAGTAGACATTTCTTTTAGGTGACAACATGAAAAGAACTGAGCTTCTGTGTTGGGAACATGAAGATGCAGCATCTGCAACACACCTGAAAGTGTTTATCTGGTAGGAGGGACTGAACAGTGATAGCAGAGATACAGAGACACCACCCACCATGTTCCTACAAAGATAACCCCATTCCAGGGGCTGCAGCTGGAGTCATCCCCAAAAGCCACTATTTGTCTACATGTTGCTCAGTTTTGGTAACACACTTTGTCGTGAGATGCCTGAAATGATCTTTGCTGCATTTCTTAAGTCTAACCCAAATCTGCAATTATACTTTGGTATGAAATATACTCTTTTAAGAGCATATTAGCTGAAAAATGTACCCCATTTTTAGGTAAGAAGCACTTGTTGATGTCTTTTGGGAAGGAGCTGGTCTGAAGGAAACATCTTTGTTCAGCCCCTTACAGCACACCCAATTCAATTACCTGTCATTTAAGGAGAAGAGCAGCCTTTCAGATCTGAAGTCACATAATCGTTGCAAAAATCTGTGGGGAGAAACTGAATACCTTGGGAATAGTTGCTGCTGGCCTCCTGTATGGTTTAAAGTGCTGAGAAGTGTCTGAGAGAGGTGTCAGCGCGAAGATTAAGAGGAAATTTCCTGAGGCGAAATACTTGTGGGTCTTAAAATGTTTTCTTTGCTTTCAGAAAGTACACTTGTCCAAATGTTTCCCACATGGGCTGAAATACTAGTTTCTCTACAGACGGTATAATTTCATACCTGGCACCAGAGGGTAGAACACATTTCAGAAATGGGCAGGAGGAGGGAAGCTAACCTTGGAGTCAGGGGCTCTATAAATCCTGATGTTTTAGCTTAGAAAGTCTTCTGACTTTATGCTCCAGCGAGCACTATTTTAAGAACCTTTACTTACTTGTTTTCCCCTTTACCTTGGCTTTTTTAAGGTACCGTTATATCTATTTCGGCTTGCAATGTTATTTCTTTGTCACTACGGTAACATCAAAACAGACATGCCAGGCTCAGAAAAATGGAGGTTATCGGCCAATGGAACTCTTCATTAACATTTTTTACTGTCATTTGGAGATCATCCACAAAGCCAAAGAGAATAAGTCTAAGAAGATGCTATGGATAAATTGTTTTCTCTTTAAGCAAAGTGTGTCTGTGCTGCTGTCCCTTCCTTTGCCCTGGGGACCTGAAATCCTCCCTGTCCTTGCAGTTAATATCGGGAGGTCACATTGGTGGAGTAAAGCCTGGAAGAATATCTTTGCCTGATAATTTCTAACACTATGAGTTGTGGTAGCCCTTCATTTGAAAATTTTTATTGTGGGCCTGACCTCTCTCCTGCTTCACAGAAAAAAGGACTCAATTTTCCCACCCAACTTGAACATCTACACTCAAAACTTCCAGAGATAACTATTCCCAGCTTCTTGAAGTGTCATACTTTGGTATGCTCTTGTCTCTCTGGGTGCAAACAGGCCATCAGACCAGCAATAGGAACTGCCTGGCTTGGTTAATGGCACCCTTGTCTATGTTGGCCATGCTGGAGCCTCGTCACCCCTTGTCCCACTCTTTCTTCCCCATTTGCAGCCTGGGGCTGCAGGGCAGAATTGAAGACTTTGCTCCCTCCCCCCACCATGGTGATAGCTCTGCCTCTCTAGGGCCAGTCCAGGCATCGTGGCATGTCTCTGTTAGGCTTTACTTCTCCTGGCCACCACATGCCTGGCCAAATCCTGACCAAGGAGCAGCCGTCTCCAGCCCTGTGTTAGCAGCTTCCTCCGTGCTGGACCCTAAAGCTAAAAATTGGCTTTTTCTTCATAGTTGCACCTCTTTCATTCCAGTTTTTGCAGATCTGCGATTCTCTTGCAAAGCATTTCAGCTAATAACTTACTAATGGAGAAAATAGTGGTATGCACAGCATAAAGGTCTGAGACTTGAGCCGCTCTGGCCTACCAGCATGTGCAGGAGAGCAACAATACAGTACGTAGCTTCTCTATAAAGTCTTTGATCTTTTCAGTTTGTGTCACAAGTGTCTTGACTTGCTGTCTTGTATCCGACCAAAAAGCAATTTGTTTTGGTCTGCAGTTGCACTCAGAAATCCTTATCTGGAAGGACTGTAAATCGTATGATAGGAAGCTTCACTTTAGAGCTTGGGATCGAATAGATTTTATAGTCCTGTTTGCTGCCAGTGCAGTAACTCAGTAGTCGGGGTGGTTTAGTTCTGGGTTGCAGTTTAAGTTGTGAATCTTACAAAGGGAAGTTGCTTGACACCTGGTTTTATAACTTTAATATTAAACAAGTCAGTCTGCAAATTAATCACTATCGTAAACGGAAGGATAGTGGTGCCTAATTTTCCCCCCGGTCCTTTTCCTGACTATAAGTAATCCTTTGCCAAGCTGAATTAACGCTTTTTTCGTTTAAGGGTGTTAGCAGCCCAGTAATTAGTACCTTGCTGGGGTCAACAGAGGTCAGAGGAACAACCTTATCTGTTTAGAAATCTACTATTTTTAACACTATTCCTTCATGCAGCTGAGCTTGCATGCTCTCCATATCCTGCTTTTGCACAACTATTTTTTTTATTTGCTCCCATTTGCTAATATTAGCAGCAATGCTGGAATAATAGAATGGAAAGTATTCATTTTCCCCACAATAGTTGCTTTTTATTAGTTCAGTCTTATTAAACGATCAGAAATGAGACTCACCCTCTCCTCCTGTGATCAGCCTTTCTCTTCACTGAGACACTATGAACCAAATGCCCGCGAGTCTCGTTTGTTGTATATTGCTCTTTACAGAGAAATAAGATGTTCATCTTCAGTTTCTGAACGGTACAAACCTGCGCTGCCTCTTGCTTGCCTTGTGATCCCCAGTGCTGGAGTGGCGTGGGCCAGGTTGTTCTTCGCTCTTAATCACTTGCGCACGGTCTCAGCAGGTTTTTGCAGTAATAACTTCATACAGCAAGCACTGCGTATCTCTGAGTGCTTGAAAGAAATACTTTGGGAGAGCTTCCGACATGGTTTGGTCAAGAAAAACCCCACACCCATTTTCATATATAATATGCACTTAGTGTTGCTACTCCTGCTAACTACCAAATATTTGTAATTGTACCTTAAATCAATGCAGTTGGAGAGATTTAGCATGCAGGACTATGGTTTGCTTTCTTTCTAAAGGGTTTGCAGTGGGGCCATTTTTTCCATTAAAAAAAGCATCCAGAAGCATCCTAGTTACAATGACTCTGATAATAAACTTCGGAAGACTGAAATTCAGTAAGAGTTTTTGGAAGTTTTCCATTCCTTTTTTCCTTTTTGAGATGAACAAATGGCAAGTTTTAATTGGCAGCACTGGATACCTAACAGTCAAGACAAAAGCACCAATAAGGGCCATACTGCATGTGCCCAAATGAAGACAGAACAATATAGAATACAAAATCGCTTTGAATATTGTTATTGTGCAGCCACAGCCCATGGAGCTGTCTGCCTAGGGATGCTACCCCACACTGCAAGTGCATGTTGGCGTGCATGTTGCTTATGCTCCACGTGTGGAGCAAAATCACTGCCTGCCGTAGGGAACAATCAGCAGAGAGCTGCCAATGATTTCTGTACGGTCCTGTATGTCCCAACCACCCTTTGCTTGTAGGAATTAAATGCATCGGTATGCAGAACGGTCCTCAAGATTAACAAAAATTAGAAGTCTTGAGTCAAAGTTCCCCTCCTGCCTGCAGAAAACAGCAAAATAAGGACATAATTTCTGCATTGACTTTTATCTACAGACTGCCGGCACCTTGCATGGTTTACGCACAGTGTAAATCCCTCTAGATTTGAAATGAGCCATTTGTGTACCCGGATTAAGTCATTTGAATCTGCTGGTTGGGGAAAGTGTGTTTGAACTAAGATCTCTTTAGCAGTACATAGGTTTTTCAAAATATTTTCATTAATGAAGTTTGTTTGCAGAGATTTGTCTCCAACTCCAAGCAAAGGTATTAAGTACAGAAAAATCAAATCAGTGTGTTAATTGTACAAAAAAAAACAAAGGTCTAAGCCTGAGGCTGGATAATAGATAATAATTCAAACAAACTACATACATGTGCATGTCCAAGTCATGGTGTTTCTACTTATTTGTGGGTTGAAAAGCCTTTTGAACTCTAAAAAGAAGCCATTAGCAGACCTGAGCTCTGCAGCCTGGACTTTGGGATTGGTTTTCTAACACGATTCTAGTTTAGGACTTGAAGTTTGGTTTGCCTGTTTCTGCCAGCGATAACTCAAAAGCCCATGGTAGGATGCTGAAACAGTGTGCGTTTTAATTGATTTACAGTGGAGAAATTAAAGGTCACGGCCAAACTCAAAACTGCAAAGCCTGAACAGTTTTAGAAAGAAGTTGAATAATGTAGTTGGCTGGAGAACTGCAACTCAAAGAATACCCCTTTGCAAGCCAGGTGCTCTCTGAGAGCAAGCAATTATATAGTCCCTTGACTGGAAAGGTCCTAGAGAGAATGGGTCTTAAATAACATTATTTGATTTGTTTCATATCTTGTGGGGTTTTTTTACTCTCATTCTGATGTAAAGCAACTTGAGGCATGACGGAGCATTGTGAAAAGGGAGGCTGTATCCTGGGGCAGTGGAAAAAGCAAGTTGTTTTTCTATATGTTAGTGCTGCGCTGGCCTTTGCAACTAGCAAACGCTGGCTGGAGATGTCAGGTGTACTTTCTCATTCGCGGGAGCCACCTTCCCTGGGTGCACTGCAGAGGTGTATGCAGCATGTAAGCACATGTAAACTAAGGCAACAACAGAGCTGCAGCTGCTTGCACAAAATTCAGCTTTGCATTACTTGCAGAGAACCTTTGGTTTCCCCATCAGACAGCGATTTCGTTGTAGGCTTCTTTCTTTTGAGTTAAGACTGACTGGAGAGTTTTGGGTAGTGTAGCTAGAAAGACTTCTAAAGAAAAATACAGCCTGTGGGTTAATGAAACTTCAAATCCTTGTGACAGCCTCTGGCAGTGCATAGTTAAAATACTTAATCCACTGTTTGCAAGCAGTGCTCTGCTGGGCAGTGCTTACTGCAGTGATCTTCAAGTCTTGACCTTATGGCATTCTTCCATGCTTCTACTCCCTTTCATAATTTCCTGTGCTCTTTCACCCCTTCCCTAGACCTCTGTGACCTTTGCTATTTCTTTATTCTTCGTTTCACACTATTGCATCCACCAGAGGTTCCCGTAGGCGTTAAAGAACAGTGCTTTAAACCCTCTTGTTTCAGAGTTCTTTGGCATCTACCTGAATCATGTGCCCATTGGTAAATTCTCTTTTATATATATTTTAAACACCCTGGAGACTGTCTTTACAAAATTTAGTCACAGCTATTCTGAAGTCTTCAGTGTACAAGGGCACTGACCCAGGTGACACTGCTTCATTATACTGCCTTAAAATGAGTCTGCTCTCTGAAGAGTTCTCCAAAGTAGACTGTGGCTCTTGGGGTCAATGTGAGAGCCCATTTATCCCCTTAAAAGTATGTGGATGATTTTCAGAGGCATTTAATTCCTCTGGGGATTACAGCCAAGGTGCCTTAGACATTTAGTGAGGCTTTTCTAACAGTACTAGTGTCTTCCTGAGTTGTTGATATGAACCATTTGAGTTACTCTCATCACTTCAGCTGATAGCTTAGCAGATAAATAGCGTGTGGTTTTTGTTTGTAATATTCACCCATGCAATCAAGAAAAAAATACTCTGAGTCAATCTTCTAATAAAGCTGAAATAGATTTGATATCTCTTAACAAGATATCCAGGATGGGAAAATCAGCTGGAGTTCTCCTTATTTCTCCATACCCATACATAGGAACCATAAAAATGGTATAAAATGCAACAACGGGCTCGTAAAAGCCAACTGTTCAGTTTCTATGATTCACTCGAGAAACACAAACGCTCTTTGGTTCACTGGAATGTAAAATAAAAGTCAGGTTGGGAGGACCTGGCTTGCGATGATCTGATCAAATACTGCCCAACCTCCAGGCGCGAACACCTCCAGCAGAGTGCAGAAACCCTTGTCAAACACTGAACTTCCCCATGAATGCAGCGTGCTCGGGGTGGGTTCTGAAACAACCCAGCAGTGAAGCCCTGAGGACAGGGACGAGTGTTAGTCCAGGACTATGGATGGTGCCTGCGGGTGCGATGAGCTCACAGCTGGAGGAGAGATGGAAGCCCAGCAATTCTTCCACGCTCTGCTTGAAATGAGGCCAAACCAGCAGGAATTGGTTCATCCTTTCAGGAGACGAGAAGCTGGCCTTTTTGTTGAGAAGTGGCAGACCTGTATTAGGTTTAATTGCTGCTTCTCACTGAAGGGATTCAAGCTCTCCTCTTGCCTGTGATGGAAAGCAACTTAGGAGCGCCCCACCACCGTGGGGGCTCGTGGCTGGTGTGTGGCAAAGGGGACCTCTCATGTCGTCTCCCTTTCTGGCTGGGAAAACCTCAGCAAATTCTTCTGGAGAGTGCGCTAGCCTCCCTTAGAGGAGGGCAGAGTGTGTAGCTGTGAGAGAGAGGAGGAATACTAAACTGGATTTCCTTCAGATGGAGCACAAACCTGGATCTCATGAAGACACAACCCCAGGTTTCTGGGGATCTTCAAAACTGAAGATGGATGAAGACCAGCACTCAGCACTACCACTTCTGTACTAGATGTCTAAACCCGTTCCCTCCCAGTATATCTGAACATCCCCTTTGTCTGGCATGGTTAACACTCTCCTCCATTTTTCAAGAATGGAGCCAGAATTGAGAATTTCAGAACAGGAGTCCAGGTGTTTAGATTTGCAGAGGAGCTAGATATGTGGGAAATGAAACAGAAAACATTGTGTTAGGCAGAATAAACACGTTGTGAGGCTTCCAAGCCTTGACCTTGGAATTCTGGGAAAACCAGAATTAAAGCACACCTTTTTGTCGGAGTTGTACACCATTCACCAGTTCATAAACCTGTTGGAAATATTTAATACTGCCTATAATATTTTTCATAATATACTTGCCATATCTTAGCCTAAACACAAATTTTTTGAAGCGGATCTTGTTTTAATTGACTGAGACACCCTTTCCATCTGATCACATCTCGGTGTTAGGCACCATTAGGTGCTGGGAGGTTTTTACTGCTTGAAGGAAAAAAGATCAGTGCCCCGTCCTGACACTGACAAATTGAGTCCTTTTATTTGTTAGACTTTCAACATAAGACTTGCCTGCCATTTCTATGAAGGAATGTACCGGCTTCAATATCTTCCTCTAAAAAGGATTTGAAGGAAGCAGCACCCCTGCAGGCAAATTCCCCATCATTGATCCGCAAAGCACCTGCCACTGGGGGAGGAGGGGACCCTGCCATGCTGCCCCTGGACAAAAGCAGCCCTTACCGCACCACCTAAGCATGTTTAAATACATTCATAGATATGTCCCACATCTATTTATGCATGTCTTGCTTTGTGCTACTAACTCATAAATGTTGAAAATGTGGGGGTTTTTTCAGCCATAATTAAATCAGTTCCACTATGTTATCAGATCAGAGGGTGGTTCTTTTCTTTCAACCTGGGGAAATAAAACCATCCTTGGGCTTCAAGCTGTTCCACAGATGAGAACAAGAGTGCTCTTAGACTTAATGAATGCTAACAAGTAGCTACAGCTGCTTGAGATTTACAAGAGAGGAAAATCTTGCAGCCTAAATCCTTCTTCAAGATGCTTTATGACTTTCACGTGAACATATTTAGTGTTGAAATTCATCTTGCACAACAGTCCACATACACAAAGTGTGCTTGTCTATACACAAGGTGGCTTTGCTTTTCAGAATTACCAGATAATAGTGTGTATGTGAAAGAGGGTTTCTGCATCCTCGCAAGTGCGTGGTTGGCACTTGCTAGCTTCCTAGAGAAAAATATGCTTTGTGTTTATTTACCTGCTGCACCTCTCTCTGATTAAGGACTTTGATACTTTCTTACATCTTGTAGTTTCCTATCACCTTTACCTGTGTTAGCTTTGCTGCTGAGCAATAAGCTGCCTAAAAGTGTTTTCAACTGGATTTCGAAAAAAATGTCTCAGTAGTCACCCTAGAATTAACCAGAAGCTACAGATCCTTTTCAGTAACCTTCTTTTTGTTTGGTTTCAATAATGGAAATTATTTCCAGATTAGAAATAGTCACCCTCTGACTGCAGCAAAATAATTTGAATGCACACTGGCTTGCAGGATACTTTGACATCTGTGGACATATTTCATTCATTATCTCATATTAAACCTAGAGGTGCTATTAAAATCCAATATACTGTGCAACAGTTTTGATCTGCAGGGAGCACTGTGATATTTGTAACAGAAGTGACTGCAAATAGCATTTAAAACTTAACTGATGTGTCTATTTAAATATTGTTTTGAACGACATCCCTTTGTGGTGTTTTCTCTCCCCTGCAAAGTTTCATTTCCAGCAAATGGTTGGAAAAATAAAACAGCCTTATTTCAAAGTCTAGAAACAGTGGTCACTTGGCTGTCTCAATTTATAAGGTCAGGACTGAGGGAAGCAGGATAAAGGGACAGACAGTGAAAAGTAACTACCAAGATGGTATCAGTGAGCAAAGGCTAACACTGGGAAATGGGGGCCCTAGTTATCTTCTCATATTCATGAGAGTGAATGAGAAAGACAAGTGAAGATGGATGAATATGGGTTGTCAGTTTTCTTTTCCGTCCGCCTCTACAACTATATTGCAGGTAACGTGCCATGCCAATAAAATGGCAATTTATGGGCTGAGAAACCTTCTCTATAAATTAGAAACTGCTACTTGAGAGGTGTGTTTTGCTAAGCTGCTCTGACTTCACAGGCGTCCACAGCCAGCAGCAAGTTTATTCCTGTGCATACTTCAGTGTTTTCCCTTCTCTGGTTGAGGATTTGATAGTAGCATCAAACCTAACCCACAACCTGCCATATATAGCATGACCCTTTTCACTTAGCTTCTTTTGCTGTTGTTTCTTCCCTGCAGACAGACAGTTAAATCTGATAAATACGTGGGTTTGTTCTCAAAAGCTCGTTTCTTAGTCCCAGCTTGCTGGTAAAACATCCCTTTACGATACTGGTACGAAGAATGCAATCTAGCTGGCCCCGGCAAGCACCATGTCCCTTGCGTGCCTCTGGTCCTGCCTGCACAGGGCATGGGAGCAACAGCATCTGAATGACAGCAATATCAGGGCTTTTGATTTTACATTGTAAACCCTAAAGTGTTGATTAATATATACTGGAAGGTACCTGGGTGCAGCTTGGTGAGGGAAGAGTGAGAATGGGACCTGCTGCTTTCCGCAGAGTTAAGAGTCTTTGGAAGATGCTACACCTATTTACAGAACTCTTCCAGTTCTCCCTAGAAACTGTGGTCTGTAAACCGAGCACTGAAACTGCTCATTTGAAACTCGAGGTGAACTCCTATGGCTATCGTGTGGTTAAATTTGGGATAAGCCCTGGAAGTTTTGCACCATGTGGCAGAACAGCGATCACACTTGTGGTTCCCGCCTTTCCCAGACCTTGATCACAGCCTCAACCACAAGCTCTTTGTCGCTACTTTTATGTCTTAATCAGAGCCATCTCCACTACATCCCAAAGGGTAGAAATCACATGTGCAAAACTGAAAGAAAACTAAGCCCTTATCTTAAGTTCTCCAATTGAGGGGCATTTGTGAGGGTCATGATTTAGCCATCTACCGGGAAGTGGAGATTTGCTTCTTAAAAATGTGAGTCATCTCTCCTGTGCTGAAAAAGAAGATAGGCAGGTTTCAATCTTTCTCACTCAGCACCTAGACGTGTTTAGTTTTACAACAACAATAGGTCATCTTGCAATAACTTGATAGTTCTGTGGTGATAAGTTGTCTTTTTTTTCCTGTTACAGCCGCGTGACAACGGCCATGGCATTGCTCGTGTTTCAGTTCTGTCAAAAAAAGGCAGAAGCTACCTCTACAAGAGGGAGAAGAAAAAATGACTGATAAATGCTCTTTATGTATTAGTTTCATCGTGTTGCATTGAATGCATTTTTGTGGCTGAGGTGTAGAAAAATCAGCAAGCTGGGAAATTGAGCAACAGAGGGCATTTGCTGTTTGTTTTTCCTAATGTGCAGAGGGGAATGGATAGGGAAGACTGCCCAACAATAGTGTCTGCAAACATCTTCTGCCCAGATATGCCTGAGCTGTGATGCAGACAAGATTTACTATGAGACCCCGATGAGCACATCTGACCTTCATGCTTATCATCTCTGTTGAGCATGGTCATACTGTGAACTTCTAAATGAATAGCTCTTTTTGGGTAGTCCCAATATATTTATAATGCGACAGTGATCTAGCTCAGATAACAATAGTTATATATAAATATTAGTGAAGATCTTGACCATGGTTAATTTGCAATGTTTTTAACTTGGCTTACAGGTTTTCTAAGGATGGCACTGCTATAACTGACTTATTAGTTGCTGTGCTTAAGCACTTGTGCTTTTTTATTCAGCAGTGTGTCAGTATTGCAGTGACAATCTGATGTGATATGTATGCAAAGGCACCTGATTCCCAGTATTGCTCGATTAGATTAGTTCAATGTAAAAGGTATTCTTGGATTTGTTTTGATTTTGTTTGCTTCCCCCAAAAGATGCAAAAGTGTCTGGAGAACTTGACGGTTGAAGCAAAAATTGCTCTTTGCGCTCTCTAATCCGTGCTATCTTCTCTTTAAATGGAGGTGGGGAGAGGAAATTGAGATTAGTGAGGATATTTTGATCCCCATCAGTTTCCCTTTACAGGATAAACATGAAAAGATCCCTGTTATTGTCATGTTAATTTGTTCACAACTTGATCCAAAGCCCACTCAAGTCAATGAAAGTTCCTATTCTTTCCTATCTTCAATTCCATTGCATGAAGCCCACAGAACTGTTTTTTCCCAACATAGGAAGATGCAGCAGCTCACCCCCCAGCAAAGGAAGTTTTCAGTCACTATGCTGTAACAGGCTTCTGTCAGAAAGTATCAAAAGTCATTAAGGTTTGGGAGGAGGCTTGAAAAGGCAGTGTAAAATGTTGGCAAGTGATTAATCAAGCTACTGCGAAGTCCGAGATGATACGGTGGTGGGAGGCTCCCATCTGGACAGGTACCATTAGAGGTGTGCACCTACTCCGTGCGCATCCCCTGTGCCGTCCGTGGGCTTTGCTTGCTCTTCTATTTGTTCAGTTGCCAGAGTAACTTTTCTTTTTTTTTTTTTTTTTTTTTTTTTTTTTTTTGAGGGGTGGGATTATGGAATCTTTGAAAAGTTCATCTATTGCCTTGTTAACAATTTTTAAGTTGTCTTTTTATTACATTTAATGTATGTGTTGTGTTGACAGAAAGAAGGAATTTTCTTCTTGATTTGCTCCAGCACAGCTTGCTGAAGTCTTTCTTGCACAGAATAATGGTCTGCGTAGACCAACAATTTGCATGTATTACCCACTTGCCTTTATTTTGAATAGGATTTATTATTTACTTATTTAAAAAAGAATAAAAATATACACACTAATGTCTGCCTAGATGCTAATTAGAGATATGTATGTGATGAAACGTTATTCTTTAAAGTTGTATTAGTCCTGCAAGACAACATTGTGGATAATTTATTAGCTGCTAATGTGCCTTTCTTCAACCCCCTGCTATCTTGGGTTCAGCAAGTTTCCGAGTACAATCCTTCAGCTGTCTTCATCAGACCTCCTGAATGCTTTGGTCCTGGACTGTACACTGGTTCTAGACATTTGGCCCTATATCTTACATCGCTTCCCACTCTGTGGTGCAGGCTACACACGTGGGGTCTAAGAGTGGACATGGGCTGCTGTTTCCAGTCCCAGCTTTCAGCTTGTTCACTTGCACTGGTGTAAGCTATGCTGTGTTGGGCTGGAGGTCCGGCCAGCCCAGTTGCCTGCCCGCTCCCTTAGTTATTGATCGTGCAGGAGCTCTTTCCTGCTCTTGTTCATCCTTGTTGCCTTTCTCTAAACAACTTCTAGCACTCTGTCCTTTGTTTTTGAGATGTAGCCTATCTAACCTGTATAGGCAAGCCATGGATTTATACGTCATTGGATTATATTGTCATCTCTATTCTTTCCCTTTATTATTCTTTTTCCTTTGCCCAACATTTGATTAGATTTTCTGACAGCTGTTGAGCACTGAGCTGAAAACCCTGAAGTCCCAGTCTGAGTCAATTCAGTGTACCTAATTTCAAATGTGAAACAGCGATCGCTCTTCCAGTACGTATCACTTCTCATTTCAGTATGTTACTCTTCCGAACAGCACATGTCCCCGTGGAGCAGTAATGGTGACCTCCATCCTTTGCAAGATCCGATTACTAACTCCTACCATAGGTTCCTGCCTTACGTATGTTTTCAGTGCCAGACGCCCCCCTTATGCCACAGCTGCGCGGCTTCCTTAAAAGCCCGAGCTGGGGAACTTTGTAAAGTCTTCTTGGAAATCCAAGAAGACTCCATAATCTGGACAACCTGATCTTTTAGTCTGCACACAGGTATAATAAGGCGTACAGTTTACTGTGCTGCTGATCATGTGAATTGTCTGTTGTGCATGTACACAGAAATTGAGTATTCGCAATCAAGTACCTTTTCATGGATCATCTAACACGATGGCTCAAGACTTCTCCCAAACTCTAGGGCTGGCCCTGTGACACTGCTTCGTTTCGTATTGCAGTGTGGCTCATGGGCAACAAAAACTCCAGGTAACAGAAGTCCTAGCTGTGCAGGGAGTGTCTAAATGTAAACTCACATGGATAGCTAGGTACCATTTTAGGAAACCCTTTTTGTAGTGTAAATTGCATAATTCTGCATTTGCTATGTGATGCTACTGTCCTGTTGCCTCTTCTCTTTGAAGTTTGACTGTTTTCCCAGCTATAGTCTATTCTAGCTGGGAAATTGCTGCCAGAAGCCATGTTAAACCAGTTTCTGTTGAAGCATTTGGCAAGGGTGCAATGAAAGAATTCACTATATTTGCTAATTTTCTTTGAGTGACTGAATACAAACCCATGATTTCTTGGCACTTTACATGAAATGCTTTCTTTTTCTTTTCCTTGCCGTGACATCTCATATATGAAACCCTCAGATTCAGTAAGGAGGCCAAAACTGGTGTACGTACATAGAGCGTGGGCAGGTGAAGGTCTAGACTGAACCCCAAAGTCCTTAGGAAATGAAGCTGTAGTTTTATTATATTTAGTGATTTTCTTTGACATTCCTATTATTAGGATATCATCCATCTTTCAGCGGCTTTATTAGCACTGACAGCTTCCTTGGGGCCGTAGACGGGCTGCGCACCAGTTTGTTGATGTATTGCCCTATTCTGCAAAAGTCTGAGCATTTCCCATTGCTTCAGTTTCTCTACACCTAATGACGTTTTTCTTCTCAAATAGTCCCATCTGGCAGGTGGGAGCAAGGGGATATGAATCTGGTCTTTAACATGTAAAAACATCCATGAAAACAGTCTAAATAACCCAGAATTAATTGTGACACCACTGCAGGATCTCCACCATAGTGAAAGGTCACTCAGGAGAAGCTGTCACAACACAGGGCACTTTACTGCAGGAGCAATGGTCTGCAGAGACCACTCACATCTTCAGAGAGCACCTGGGAAAGCACTGGAAGACTTTTTAAATTGTTTTTGGGTTTTTTTAGGGCTTCATGGGTGTGTTTTTCTTTTTTTAATTGTCTTTAAATAGGGAAAAATTAAATGTAACGGAGTTTAAACCACCTTCTTTAAATATATCAAAATAGTTGTGAAAAATTTCCTCAAATAACATGTTCTAGAGTAAGTTGTTCCTTTTAAATAATATTATGCAAGAAATAATGTATGACACCAGAAATGTATACATACAGCATGGGTAATCAGAAGGTAAATCTATGAGATCAATCCTAAAGCTGGTCAGAAACTCTGGAGACATGGAAAACTATTTCACTTTTTTTTTTTTTTACTTTTTGATTTCCTGCAAAACCAAACCAAAGAACAGGGGACCAAGGGTGGGCGATGCTTCCAAACAATAATCTCTTATTGTTTCCTCTTTTCTGAAACTTTCTGAGACTGGGATAGTTTCAGAAAATTTCTAAAATGTTGGAAATTAAGCTTTGTTTATTTTTTTCCCCCTAATCTCTTTCTAAGAAAAGCAGGCATTTCTTCATCAGAAAAGATTACTTCAGCACTGGAAAATGCATACAAATGGCAGAGTACTACAACTTCGCTGTGCATCTGTATCTTCCTACACTGATGTTCGTTGTTGAACGACGTTCATTTTTGATTATGCACAGCTTTCTTCTGCACTGCTGACTTGTGGAGTTGCTCTTTGCCCTAGAAGCTTAAATCTGAATATACTAGCATTCACTCTAATATGTCTGAAGCTTATTCTGAGGCTTTAGTATGTACAACTAGATGAAAAATACCTCTTAGAGTGCCATTAATCTCCACAATCGCTGTGTTTTCCCAGGATTTCTTTCTTAATCTATTTCTCTCATCATACAGGAATCTGCAGTCTGAAAAATGTTGATATTCATTCCAGAATATTTACTTCCCCTTTATGAAAAATAGTTTTTTATCAGATCCTATCTGAAGTTGAAAAACCCGCTTCCATTGTGCATGGAGTTGGTGATCAGATTAAATGTACCAGCCTTTGACATGGAAACAGGGCTTGTCTGCGTTTGGCTTCTGAGGGAGCATCCTTTTCTTTAAAGTCTTGGATGAAGAATGGGAGAAACAACCCCTCCCTACGGTCACAGAGGTATTCTTTTTCCTCCATCAGGGAGATAATTAACCACATTTGGAAAATAATGTGGAGAACAGTGCGATACTGCTTAATTCTTATTTGGAATGAAGTTTTTGCTTGTACCCTACTGATCAAGAAATATAAATGGATGTTGTCATGGTAACAATATTTTTACCTTTACTTTGAAGACTGGGACTGCATAAATCCCATTTTCCCTCTGAGTCTGTATTTCTAACCATTATTAATCAATAGCTTTGGTAGCTCTGCACTGTTCGAGCCAGCAGCTCTGATGAAGTGGCTTTGAACAACATCTGGATTCGCATGCCTCTGAGGTTGGGGGTTTTTTTCAGTTGTTTTGGCAATTTACCTCTTCTAATATGGGGAATTAGCCAAGAAACCTTTTTGCAGTGGTCATGTATAAGCAACCCACCTTAACACAACCTGCTGTACCGCTTGTGCTCGTTTCCAGGATGTCCAGAGTCGGGGTATGGAGTAGAGCACCTAAAATTAATGTGCAATTTGGGTAATGCTTTTTCTTTTGTTTTCTTTTTTTTTTTTTTGTGTCTGTGTGTCTCGGAGAAGATGAAATACAGCGTTGTCTTTGCGTGTACAGTTAAGCCAGTTGTCTCTCTTCCCCCCTCTCTTTTTCACTGTCCCCTTCAAAGGAAAACAAACCAGAAAAAGATAGAAAAGGCAAGGCTGGTAGCCCAGCCTAGGAAGGAGGCTGCTGCCCTCTGATGGTTCCCGAGGCGAATAACCAGGAGCAAAGCGGTTGATGGGATGCTGAGAGGATCCCGTTTCTATTCTATTCTAGCAGAGGTCTCCTGCCAGGCGCAGGAGCAGCACCCAGCTGTTTGGCTGAGCAGGAAAGAATAACTCTAAATGTCCTGAATTACTGCAGGTAATGCTGGCTTGTGGGATTTGATTTCCTTATTTTTCAGTTCCTTTTCTTGTAAGAGGTCATTTTGATGTGGTTTGGCCACCACAGGTAACTGCTCCGCTAGCAGCAGAAGCCCATTAATGCCTGGAGTTCGTTGCTCTGAGATAATGAGGTGCATCAGGATTGCTTATAGAAATATTTGTCACCACCACCTATAACCTGTGGCCTGGAAAGGTGAGTTTCGAGTCATCTCTTCAATGTAGAAGAATTTGCAGCTGCTTTATCAAAAAAACAAAAAAAAGAAAAAAGGAAAAGACCAGGCTGTGATCTACCAAAGAACTTAGACGCCTGTGCAACCCGGCGGCATCTGAGCAGAGCCCTTGCCCTTGGTGTTAAACAGCTTGCCCAGCAGTGTCGAAGCACGGGGTAGAGTCTGAGCCTCAGCAATATGTGCAGGTGGAAGAGCTGTAGGTGTTTCTAATGGCTGTGCGCAGCTCGCTGGGCTCGGAGCTATGCCCCTCAAGGGGAGCGCTGCGAAGAGCAGGAAGGTCTGTCTCGCTGCCTGTTTGGACTCTGTTTTATAAGCAGGATTATTTTCCTTTGATCTAAGATTTGACACTGATCTCATCCAACTTTGAAAAGGCCTCCATCCCTATTACCCAGCTAAGACAATGTGCACGGACCCAATCCTTCCTTCTGGTTTTCCTCTGGGAAGCTGCTCCCCCCTCCCCGAGTACTGCTTTGCACCGATAATACGAGGATGCACCACAATGTCCTCTCCAAAAAGATAACTTTAAGGGGATCCTCACCAAACACCGTTGCAATTCTTATCTAGATTGCTTTTAAAAGATAAATGAGCAGACAGAAGAGAGACGAGATGATCCCTGAAATGTGACTACAAGGTTGTGCCCACTCTTTAGAAGAATGAATGAGAAGCTCACCTAGAAGCATTGATGAGAAAAACTATCTGGAAAGAGGATACTTAAACTTAGGATAAAAGATTTGTTCCTGTCCTTGCAGTAAATTTTTCCAAGCAGGGATGTCTTTGGGATGTTTCTGCAGCAGTGCTCCCTTCCAGAACAACCTCACACCCCCTGAGGCACCGCATGAAGCCCAGCGTGCATCCCATGCCGCGCTCTGAGTGCTCTTCGAGGGGCCCGTAGGAAGTATTTATCTGGGGGAAATGCTGCCAGCAAAACAACCTGATGAAACCCTATTCCACGTGTGGGACAAAAGATGCCTGTGGTAAAGCCTCACAAAATCATAAGTGCTCAGGACAGTGTTGAGAGCAGGTTTTAGAGCTTTTTGTGTACGAAGTTGACCTGTGCTCCATGTGGGACTTGCCTCTGCGCAAGAAGGGGGAAACTCGGATGAGATTTGACTGCTGGGGCCTCTGTAACTCACACGGGAGCAGCGTAAACGTGTGCTTCACCAGCAATGCTGAAATTGTTGAAATTCTTACCCAAGAACCCCATATTTTAGCTCAGGCTAACAAATGCGTTGGCTGGAACGTGGCTGCCATGAGGTAGGGCACCGCTGCAGCTTCCGTGGCTGTCACGGGCACGCCGTACGCCGGCTCGCAGAGCCTCTCTGCTCCTGTGCTCCCCCAGCACCAGCGTTTCCAGTGTCAGCTTCTGAGCTTTTGAAAGCCAAGTCATGGTTTTAAAGCAAAGGTTTTAACCGGTGAGAGGTGGAAGGGAAGGGAGGAGCTGTTGATCAGCACATTTCAAAGGCATTGGCAGTACGTCTGCTTTCCCAAAGTGCATCATACCTCTGCATTTCTCCTTGTGAGTGACAAAATGGATAACACCATTTTACACGATGTAGGTTTATGGCTGGCCGGAGCGTTAGGTGAGCTTATGCAAAGGAAGGTACTCGATAGTAAGAAGTACAGCTGCTAAGTCAGTGAATATTGGAAATTTGGTACAACGTAGGTCTGCCTTATGATGAGAATAAAACACTCACGCATGTGCAAGTCTAAAGCTCTCCTGTACATTTTCATGCCGTAATTCCTTGAACTGCCTTACATCTGAGTAGCTGGTCCACTTAAAGGACACTCAGAAAAAGCTGCAATCCTGCATTTTGCACCCAGTCTAGGTGACAAAAGCTAAAGTCACGGGGTGGGGGCCACTGCCGCGCTGTCCCGTGGTGATCCTGGCTTCAGGCTCTCCTCCTGTTCATCCATCGTCCAAACCTGCCCCGGGGCTGTAAGATTAATAGTTATTTTTAATTGCCCGATACTCCTATAATAAAAATCATTACTGTGTCGGCGATACTGCGCTTGATTTAGAACACCGATTGTTAATTCTGGCAGCTCTCCTACCAGCAGAGATTTTTAAATAGCAGGAGCTGGATGACTCTTTAGCAGAATAGCTCCTGGGGGACAGGGATTGGTTTTATTGACTGAGTCTCTTTGCCTGTGGGTAACAGCAAAGCTGCGCTGGCTCTTTTTTTCTATAATGGTGAAGTTAACTAGCTTCTGCCGTGCTGTCAAGTAGATATGCCTACATCAAAAATTATTGCTTTTGCCTGCTGTGAGGTTTGTAATGTGTCTTATTAAATGTTTTCAGCTGCTGCTAAACATTAAGGTAACTGATAATTTACCAGGCATTGAGGATCTTCTGTGTTTTCAGAGAAAAGGCTGCCTTTATTCAGCATTTCTACAGTTGTTGAATTTGGTGTTACTTTTATCCAGCGTGAAACTTTACAAGTGAACCATGAAGCTAAAACCAGATCTTGCATAAATAGGAACCAGAGCTTCTGAGGGGGGAATGTGTTACCAAATAATGCTATATATGATTATTTTAAAATATGTTACTTCCATCATGATCACTTTAGTAGAAGCATCCAAGTCTTATTTAGTCAGAGCAACCATTATGGATAGGTCAGTATGGATTGGGAGCAAGGGGCTGCCCTGGATTTCTCCTTCAGGGGAAAAAGAAGGAAAAGAGCCATTTTATGCCCATTGGAGTGGGGAGCAGAGGGGAGCCGCTGGCTGCCTTGCTTCATAATCCTCCTCTTGTTCCTCTCCAGCTGCCAAACTCCTGGCAGGACTCTGCAATAGCTGCAGTGAGTCATGGAGAGCGTGGAGCATGCGGAATTCATTCCGCTCGGCTCTGTGTGCAGTGCCAAGGGTGCTAGAAGTGCCTGGCTGGAGGGCTTGCCTCTCCACTAAGGTGTGTGGTGGGTGCTGCTGCCCAAAATCGTGCGCCGGTGCAGGGCTCCAGCTCCGTTTTCTGTGTTTCCTAGCCACCTTCAGACCAGAGGTGCAAGGCAAGGGAGCACTTTGCACGTACCCTGCCCCTGCCCTGGCGAGCTGGGACCTCAGCTGCTGGAGGGGAGGATTCATCTTTCAGCTGGTTTCAGCCTGGATCCTTCCCTTGACCTGATCAGACACAGGTCCTGGTGAAAAGCAAGGTGCTTCAACTACTGGCAAGTGATGAATGTGTAAAATTACCCCGGGTTCAGATAAGATGGGAGCTTGATTTTTCTTTCAAGAGTGCATCAAGCTGACAGTGCAAGCTTTTTTCCTTTTTACCTAAGGGTAAACTGCCAGAATTTGTCCTCATTAAGAGGATAAGTGTACTGAACACAGCTCCATTCATTTCAAAGGCTGTCTGGTAAGCAAAAGCCAGACCAATTCCTTTTTGAGATCCTAAAAGCTAAATACAAGGTTGGATTATGTTGCATCCTTTCTTTTTTTTCTTTCTCTTTGTTTTTTTTTTTTCTTCCTCTGGCAGAAGTGGCTACAACCCAGATGCACAAGCCCTTCTTATTGAGCTTTTGATTCAGGGAATGGATACCTGAACTGTTTGGCTTCCTGTTTCTTCATCCTAAGCATTTGCCTGCCAGGGCCAGCCCTGTCCTGGATGGCTCCTGGGCAATCTGCTCTCTTTTAGGGAGACAAGTAGACCTCTCATGTTTTGTAATTTAACTTGGAGCAGGTGCTTCAAATCCAGGCAGTTACCTGATAATTGGCATTTTCGTGGCATCCTTATAAAATATAACAATCCCCATGGCGGATTGCAGCGCTTTGCTACCACTTTACAGGGCTGTCATGGCATTTTGGGGGAAAATAGAGAGAAAACTTTGTGACAATTTTCTGCATTCTCCTACACTTCTTGCATTACATCACTTGCCTCTCACAGTTGCTCTCCCCGTGCTTCTCCCGCAGCCTGGCCGAGGTTGGGTGGGTTCATCCGTGCAGGGATGCAAGCGGCTGCCCCTTGGGGCTGGGTCCCGCAGGAAGCTGCCGCCTTCCTCGGCCTCATCGCCGCCTGCTAAACCTCCATCAGCAGCATCTGCCAAGCCGACACCGTTGCATAGAGCAGAAAGTGTGTAGCATAAGGCAGAGAGGATCATTCTGAGCTTGAGAAGGAAAGTCCTGTCTTTGATTTGTAATAAAACATTCAGACTAAGAATATTAGTGTAGCCTTGTTGGCCACCTACAGCTTTAACTACTATTTAAATTTGATTTTTTTTTAGTGTTGTAATGATCTGTAGTTCACACCAAAGCAGGTGAGCTCTCACTACCCAGTGACTTTCTGGCAACACGTGTCTCCACTGCTTCGCAGCCGTACGTGTCAACAGGCGACCATAAGGTCCCTTGAGACTTCCAGACCGATTTTTAACAGAGCCAGGTGGTTCAGACAGGCACACGAAAGTGGAAATTTTTTTCTTTTTTGGCCCTTCCATGGGAATTAGTACTTCAGTGCAATAGAAATGCCCGAGCAATGGAAAACCACTGCTTTTCAAAGCAGGAGCCCCTGTTCCTCCAGTATTATTCTATTACGATGACTTTATTTCTCTAAGAGCAAGTGCCTGATATAAGTGTAATTGTATTGTGTGATGGATGCTGGCTGAGTACAACAGTGACAGATGCATGCTGAAACTGTGTGAAAATTTTTGCAGCCAAAGCAAAACTGGCAAATGTTTGGCTTTCCGCCACCTTAGCTCACGGGCGCACAGCATCTGACGGTTTAACTCCAATGTTTACAGCACTGAAAAGCAGTTCTAAGCATGGTTCTTGTCAGCAGTGGAGAGCAGATAACATCTCTTCTTTTGTTGACCTGTGCCGCCCCTCAAGTCTTAGAAACCTTCTTCTATTTTCCAACCCCCCCCCCACTCTGCTCTCATCATACTTCTAGTCAAACGCTTAAGCAGGATGGAAAAGCCCTCTGTTTTGATTCCCTTGAAAGAGCACAGCTGCATAAAGTACTGGGCACTTTAATCCTGAAACTTTATTTTTTGACTTAAATAGTGAGATGTCACCTCTTGTATCTTTTCATCCCTTCTTCAGAATTGCTTTCTTTTTCCACCATGAGCATGTCTTGCGTCCTAGGACAGCTATCGAGCATGACTGTGAAAATTATATTGTAAAGGAAAACAACGCAATGGAAAAGACCGGTTCTCCTAGCTGCAGAGGTGAGGAGCAAAGGAGCAGAAGCTGCTGACCGCCGTTTTGCATGGTGCACTTCTCCTGGGGCATGTGCACCCAGCATGGTTTTGCACGATGGCATCTGTTGCAAGGTCACGTTCGTCTGCTAACCTTCCCTTGGGGGGACAGGAAGGGAGCTCCCCACTTCTGTGCAGTTCTACAGTTGTGTGTGTTTGTGTGCATGTTAAATACTAATTAAACCAGGCATAGGGATGGTATTGGCTATAAATGATGACTAATAAAGCCGCTATTTGGCTTTTGTGTCGGGGCGAACGACAGTCTGGCGTAGCGGGAGGGAAAGCGGACTGCCATACCCGCTCAAGATGCGGCTTTGCCGTTTGCTGTTGACAGTAACCAAGGGTCTATGAATAGCCTGAAACAGGATTTTGCTAATGTTTCTACAACTTATTAACTTGCAGATGACGGGCTCCTACACCGTTTTCTGTAGGCCATGGCCCATCCTCTTGCTACTGCTGCCCTGTCTGGCACCCAGCCATGGCCGAAAGCACCGAGCACAGGAAGCATGGATGGGGTCAGTGCTGTTGCTGTTGGGAGGTTTGATGTGAAGGCGACTGACCACGAGTGAGTTCGTCCAAGTGCTCACACTCCTGTTCATGAACAGGAGCCTGCAAGCCTGCCCACATCACCAGGGCCGTGCCACAGGGACCTGTGGGAGAAGATCCCTAAGCAGGGGAAGGACAGCAGTAAGAATTGCAGGACAAAAAGAAGCACCTATACCTTAGCGACCATTTCTCATCATCCCCAGGGTTCCTGGTGCTTGCACTATTTCTGCCCCTCGAGATCCCAAATTCCACAACCAAACCATCATCTCTGATCTTCCTGTTCGGACCCAATGGGCGAAGCAGAAATGCATTTGTAGGTGCCGATGCTGGTGCACCCCTGTGGAACGCCGGGGCGGCCGCTGCGGGTCTGTCCTATGGTCCAGAAAAATCCAGAAAGTGGAGGTGGGAACCAACCCCTCTGTGCTGTGTGAGCAAGAGGGTGGCAGTCCTCTTGGAAAGGCAGTGGCATGGAGAGAGGAACCCTTTTAGGAGCGTGTTTTCACAGCGATCCCTCCAGGGAAGAGCAGAGCCGTAAGGTGCATGAGGTCTATTCCTACAGGACGGTGCTGGCATCGTGCACTTCGGGCCATATCTACTCGGAGGTGTTTAGGCAGCACATTTACCAATGAAAACTTATAAGTATTACTCTAATACTAACATAAAGATAAAATCAAATTGCTTTGAAGACATAATAGGCTATTTTGTTAATTGAGCTATACACACAGCTTCAATTTGAATGGAAATTATCAGCCATGATTGTCCACACTAATAGTCATTTTCCTTTACACCCTGTTTTCAGTGGCATCCTTAAAACAGAATGACATCTTTTGGTGCATTTTCCATGGGTCTTTCCTGTTCTTTCTTCTCAGAATATCTTGCATGGGCATAGAAATATATGATGATGATAGAAGCCATGTTCAGAATAATGATGAGCAGCATGATCCAATATGAATATCCGTAAGCATGTGTAGAGTTGATATGCGTTTGCAGAAAAGAAGAACATCCAAGGGCTAATTCTACAGACAGGCTGTTTTCTTCTATGTTCACAGGAAAAAGTATCATGGCTGTAAGTATGAAGATTCCTAGAAAATATAAATACAAATGTTAGAGGTGGAATGGTAGTATTATGTAGCCACTTGTAAATAGTCTACTTAAATAGGTCAGAATACCTGGACTAGGACAAAGATTAATATTTTCCATTAGTAAAATATGAGGGTGTTTAAAGAACTTTTCTCCCACCTAATAGTGTCTGCCAGCTGTTTTGATGCTGATAACTACAACTTCTGCTGAAATGAATGGGTTCTTACTGACTATTCTTGGATAAGGCCATTTAATGTAATTTTTTTCATTGAATTTAGCACTGATGAATATAACGTATCCACCCCTACGGTGATTTGCAGAACGCCTATTTGATATGAGCCCAAATTCATGGGATGTGTAGTATCACACTAGGTAAAACCCTGAGCACCCTGGTCTGTGTTCAGGGTTGGCCCAGCTTTGCTCAAGAGCTTAGACTTAGAGACCTGACGTTCTTTCCAACCCGAATTATTCAATGACTCTGTGATGAGCCAAAATAAGATGTCTTCTGAGATCTGTATCCATTTCCTATAGCCTTCTGAATATAAGTGGAGTTCTGTTACTTTGATATTTAGCTAAATAATGCTTTTATGTCTGTTTTCATAGTGCTAACAGAGGTATAATATCTGAGTATTGGTGAAAATATTTCTATTCCTTCCTTCTAGGTACATTATCCTACAGATGGTCCCTCTGAAACAGGTTCAGGTTTTTGCAGGAGGACGTTGGACTTCCAGGACATCTGGTAGGAAAATTAGGAACCTTCAGGATACAATCACATCGAATGATAAATGATGCATGATTTTTCATAAAAATATGCCTGTGGCAAAATACACTTGCAGGTCATAGCGCTTACAGGGCTGTAAAAAGTAACCACAATCCTCAGTCAACATGGGGTTTTACTTCCTTGCTAATATTTATTTTGGCAAGCCCATGTTCCTTTCATTTCAGGTCAAAGCTTGCAGATGCTGGCTGCATAACGGGTGCTGGGCTCAGGGAAACGAACTTTCTCATGCGATAAGACAATGATCCTGTCTCAAAAGTTGAATAATTGTTTCATCTAGGCTTTTGCTCGCTTTTCGTATGGTGTTTCAAGGCATCCGCAGCTGTTTCAGAGTCTATCTTTCTATGTTGTGCTAGCCACGGCTGGAGAAAAAGGGGTGGGTTTCCCACCCCCACCTGTACTTGCTATGATTAAGACTACATTTATCGATGTGATTCCCTTTCCACCAAGGTCTGATTTTGGCCAAGGCAGCTCGCAGAGCGCGGCCCCAGGACAGGACACTGCTCAAGGGAAGGCAAGCTCCCGCTCCACGAGAGTGGGACCTGAAGAGCTTCTGAAGGAGAAAACGCTGATGCTGAAGTACTCCGTAATCAGATGTCTTTAAAGAAAATTTTCTGAGTGCAAACCTAGTATTAGAGGAATGCATAATCCTCTTGAGACAAATTGAGTGTGAGAGCTGAAGTCATTACCACAGCAAGATGAAGAGGGTAGCGAGGTACATTAGGAGCAGCCAGGCTCAAACCTACTGGGTGAACGAGGGGTTACACCTCCAGGGAGCTGTTTGACAGAGTTCAGGTCTCTCACAACTCTCCTTAGGGAACGTTAAAACTTATTTTGATCTGTGAAAGTGCTTTTTAGAGAAGGAAATAAATTTTGCCATGACTCAGTCCTCCTAACTGCCGCCTGCCCCCCACCATGTTAATGCTGTTGTGGATGTATTCAATTCAACGTATTTTTCAGAAATGAAGCCAGGGCCCATCCTATAGATTAGACCTTAGAGGCCTAATTTGGTATGTAGGTAACCCAGCAACAAATGTGCTACAAATACCATAAAATAGTGGCATGAGGCCTTAAAGAGGTTACAAATTGTGCTGCAGTCACATTCAGTGCATACGTTTCTGTTACGGTTTCGTTCTGTATTTGTCACCTTACTCTGTTCTTCTCAACGTGCCTCAGGCATGAAATGATGCTACACCCGTTGGGGCTTTTTCCTTTCCACTTTTGCTGCTGGTGAATGCTACTGATCGATGTCACCACTTCCAGTAAAATAGTATTATTTACTTGTACTTATAAGATAGTTCTCGGGTATCCCAGCAGATATGGTTAAAAAAACCAAACCAACTGAACAGAATACTTTTCCAAGTGTTTCCTTTTATAGATGAAATATTTCTTAACCTTGCAACTGATGAGAATACCGCATTCACCTGTGTGGTGGGCAGAAAGTGGTCAGCATGGGACGCGTTACTCACCACATAAGGAATTCCAGGTATAGACTCCAATGGGTCCCAAAAACGTCTGGTAGGGATTACTGACAGCATTAGTGCAGGTAAATCCAGAACTCAGAAGGGAACTCAGTAAACTGAGAACCAGAATCACGATAATTGCAGTGATCATGCTTTTCGCCTTGCTGTTCCTCAGGTTATCTGCAACTGAAATACAGCGACTCAGCATTGATAATCAGCCTTCCCAGCACAGTCCGGTGGGCTTGGACGAGCTTTTATCACTTAGTGACATGGCTGTAATTAGAAGCTAATAACCAGAGATTTGGCTGTCCTGTAGGGATTGGGATGTAGAAAGAACAGCAGGTTTGAACACAGCGCATGAACCCAAATCCAAAAGGTACATTAGCCTGAAATAAGTGCATGTCTGCTACTCCTGCAGGCACACAAACTTCCTGGGTATCGGGTTGGGTACTAAACTTCTATTCCATAATATGCCTGTAAATATTTCCTCTTGACAAGGCTAGATGGAAATTTTATGCCCAAGTCAGATCAGAAAACTAGGTGTTCCTCTGCCCATTGTTCCAGAGATGTCTGGCAACTTTTACAGATGCCCGTTTTAAAAGCTGGCTCCAATTGTAGATTATTTCCTTTTAATATAGCAGCAGTCCCCCTCATATGGAATAAAAGTGACAAGGGGAACAGCTTCTGAAAGTCCAGTAAAGCCGTTAGCCTGGAAGGGTCCGGTGCATTTGTAGGACAAACGTAACTGAGCATGGTCATTCATGGACAGACAAGGTATGGCTGAGCTGGTGTTCATACCCTGGCTAGATCTGTCTCCTTCCATGTCCTGGAGGAAAAAAAAATGGTGGAAGCGGTACTTATTCCCTTCTTTTAAAAGAAAGGAGCAACTCCTGCTTTGTTTTCACCAGGAGGACAGTGTGCATGGAGTGTTGTGGCTCCCAAGGCGCTGCCCTTTGTGGCCATGGCTGGCGGCCCTGGGCTCGGCAAGGGGACGAAGGTGGGCTCCCAAGCTGCCAGCTCAGCCCTGCCCTTGGGCTCCTGCTCTCAAGGTCTCCAGTCCTGAGGCCACGTGTCAAGGACTCGTGCATCTTAACATCGAGCGTCCTGGCACCTCTCCTTTTTGCTCCAGCTTACTACAGTTGATGCACACAGATTGTTGCCTGGTGTAGTTTCTGTAGCTGTATGCGTGGCTGGCCACATATACATGGCACATATAGTCAATCCCTCCAGAGTGTAATAAATTTTATTGTTTTTGCCTAAATCCTTCTAGTTATTTGATATGTTGCTGATAATGAGACACAAATGTGAATGCAATATACTCGAAGTGTAATTGCAATATAGCTATGTTGAAATGTATTATTTTCCTCCTTTCAATTTAAAGATTGAAAAGGCAACTATAATGTGCCTGTGGCTGCCTTACCCTATAACGAATATGACAACAATGTTTTCAAGCTCTATTCAAATGGGTGTTGTGATAGACAGCCATCTGTAGGAAAGCTTCCTTTCTATGCTGCTTTTAATACAAAACCATTACTGCAGAGTATTGGTGAAATCGTAGCAGAAAAAATAGTAAAAACCTATAAAAAGAAAACAAACACAAAAAGAAGAGCTATTGGAAATAAATGAAAAGGAGTGCTTCTCTCTCATTTTATGTAATATTCCTGGTAGAAGTTAATTTCTGTTTGAGGAAATGGCAGGTAAGGGTGTGTTATGGAAATCGGTTGTAAATGTAAGAAATTTTCCTAGAAGAATAGGAAAGTCAGGCATTCGGGAGCCATCACTCAACTAAATGGAAGTGAGCACAACACCAGCTGTACCACGCACTCGTGCTGAAGCAGCCTTACTGCTTGGGCATTGCCTAGTTCAAGAAATAAGTCTGGAGCCAAATCAGACAGGTTTGTGCAATTTCCCTCTGGCAGCTTCACTTAGTTTTATCACTCGGAACATCTCCAGAATTGACTGGCTACACCTATTGCACCCCCTAATAGATCTTGTTTATCTCTGACAGCAATCTGCAGTTTAGGGGATGTAATTTTGTCAGACTCTGCCTGTTGTGAGCACCCCTGCAACAGCACAAGACTAAAGGTTTTGAATAAAATGCTGGTTTTGTGGTGGCAGATTTTTTTCCCCTAAATAAAGGAGACTGTGTAAACTGAAGGAATCTACAGTAGCTGATCTACTTGAATGGACTTGATAGTAACCCACAACTCGATAACCTCTGCACCAGGGTAAAATAATCTAGTTCCAGGATGAAAGCAGAGGGTTTTGCCTTGCCAGGTGTCTCCTTAATTTCCTGTATCTTCTTCTTTTTTTTTTTTTTTTTGNTTTTTTTTTTTTTTTTTGATCTTTAACTCTTCTATGCTTGGATAGAATTTCCCAAACTTTTACTGATCTGATGTTCATTAAAAAAAAAACCCAAACAAAGAAAACAAACAAACAACCCCCCCCCCCCCCCCCACCAAACCCCAAGGAACCACAAACTAAAAAATAAACCCAAAACTAGAGTTCATCTTAGATTTCTACTTTTCAGGAGGTCCCAGAGCACACCTGAAAACTGATGATAGCTTTAATGAAGCTCCAGCATTTGTTGTGTACTTTGAAAGTTAGAAAGTTAATCGATTCATCTCTGCTATAGCAAATTTCAAAGATATCCTTGTGCGCTGCTGGCCTTGCTGGCTGCCAATTGCCAGCTAATTCCTGACTTTACAGGACTCTCTGGGGTGCCTCTTCCTGCACCTTGCTCACAATTTTTGTGTTTGACTTGGAAACAAGCAAGGCTGTAAACAAGCTCTTTCACAGACTATTGTATTCATAAGTTGTTCCTTTCTAAGACAAATCATTAAAACAGCTAATGAAGACTCCAAAGACTTAAGTTATTAAATAACTTTTATATTCTGCCAGGTCATTTTGCTCATCCCCAGAGCCTCTGAAGTAGCCGCATTGATTTATTGCTCCATTAAGGTCGTTCATGGCAGTCTGTTAAAGAGGCTACCCCGACCAGGCAGTTCATGCAATGTACGCTTGCAGAAACCGTATTGCTTTGTTTGTCTTTCATCTTTACGCTTGGAAATGTCTTTAATGTTGCGGTTTCTAAAAGAATAAGTTATGGCCTTTGTAAAAGCTGTTAATAATCTGCTTTTGTACGGCCATTAGTAAATGCCAACCTGGGCTATTGCTAACAAGTATTCTGTATCCCCAAGCTACCGTCTTTGATTTACTCTTTCATGATTTCCATTCTTTTCTCGCACCCAGATATGAAAATGCCATTTGAGAATCACACTCAGGGTGCACAGCAGAGCCCCCAACCAGGCCATACTTGCCGAGTGACAGATCACGCTGTGGTTTGAAAGGATGCTAACTCTTCTTACTGTTGTCTGAAACGTTAGAGTGGAGAAAGCATAGCACTTCATTTCCCCATAGCACAGGCTATTTACTTCAGGATATCATCAAACAAAAGACATCGGCTGTCTTAGGAGGACTCAATTATTTGAATTTAAAAATAGTATGTTTGCAATTCTGTGAAGTGTTTCTTCTATTTCAGGAATGTATGGATCATACTTAATATGTGACAATCACGCCTGGTATAGAGCCTAAGAATTAATTTAAAGTCAGTTCATTTCATCTCTGATATATGCTCTAGTGAGGGATGTGGGCAAATCCATATTTAAACTATTCATAAAGCATGACTTTCTTTCGGCAGCTGCTGAAGGCAACTAGCAACTCCTGAAGCTCACTTGTTTTGTTCATCCCTAAATGGCTTAAATGTGAGAACTGAGGTGATGTTTTGTAAATGATAAGCACAAAACCCTATATCTGGTGGGGGGAAAAGACCACCACCAGCAGCAAAATGCATGTAGACCATGCAAAGAACTGAAAACCTTTACTGATGCAAGTGTCCTACAAGTGCTTGTCCTTAATTGTGATTAAAATCTGTATGTCAGTAGTGCCCAGGCCCTGGGGTTGGGTTGTTTTAGCTGCTGTGCAGACAAAGGCAAGATGCATGCCCCAAATTCCTGCCAGATTGCATCCTCGCCCTGCAATCAGCTCTCAACGGGTGGACTCCTGGTTTCACAGGGAGCCCTATTAAAATCAGCAGGAGTCTGCCTGCATGGCACAAGGTTTGGGGCTTGAGCCAACTGGCATGGGGAGATATAATCATATATAAACTATTTTTATAAATGTATATTTATTCTGATAAAACTTACTTTGATCTTACTTCGATTATTCTGATATGACAGTGAATAAACTTGTTTGAATGGCTTGTGATTTTGTTATGCAATGATTTCAATATACGCTATATGCTTTGTTAGGAACACTGCTGTGTTCAGGGTTTTCATGCCAATATTGTTGTTATGACGTGAACCGGCTTGTGTGATATAGCTTTGCCACTGCAGTAGTTTGGGTGCCTGCTTGTACAGGTACAATTTCTGTACTAAATTATGGTGGGAAAGAGCTAGGAGATGGGAAGGCTTAGGTCTGCTGTGCTCTACCTTGTGGCTTCTCTGTGATGGGACATCTTACCACAGCCTACCAAAAAAGAAATATTTCTTAAAGTACATCCCATGTTTCGAAAGTGTTTGATCTACTCTTCCAAATTTTCATTAGGTTTCTTTTGACTGGTTTTTTTTCACTTTCACGTTATTGCTTTGAGCTTGGCAAGATGGCAAGATACATAAAATCAGTGCAAATCCTTGATCCTTACAACAGCTTTCAGGCTTATCTACCTTTGGGCTTTGTGAATGCTTTTCTTCACATCAGTAGAGCTACTTGTGCATAGAGTTAAGTAAATCTTTGCTGAAGCGTGTGGAATCAGTATTGAGCCTGTGGTTCATATTGGTACGTAAAATTTCTTGTTTCTGGTTTAGTTTTTCTCATGTTTTACTTCTCGTACGAGGATTTTTCATGCTTGTCCTAACTTTCTCCAGGGTGGCTCTAGGTAAAACTCTGGCTCTTCCCCTTATTTTTAACTTTGTTTTATTCCCATGTAGTATTCCTCCTCCCTCATCTCTCGGTTCTTCTGTCCTCCTTAATTATTTAATAATTTTTATTCTTTTTTTTCTGTAATAATTCTACCATTGAGGATAAATACCAAGAACTGCCAGTGCACAAAAAGTAGGATCTGTTACATATCAACGTAAGATACGGTTTAACTTGCATCTACGGGATGTTTGGTGAAATACTATTAGAATAACCTTGTTTCCAATGCTCATCCTAGGTTTTTTGGTAAGTCATGATGATGAGGAGTCACCTGAAAACCGTGTGCTGGGTGAGGGAAGAAAGGCCTTGTAAAAGATGACAAGCTGTGTTGTAATCCATACTTCACAGTCCAGCGTAAGAAAAAAAGACATGAGCAAGCCTAAGTTTTGAAAATACTAACCAAACAGTTAAGTTTGATAATGTAACATAAAAATGGAATGAGGTGCTCTTAAAAGAAGAAATAAAAGGAATATTGTCATTAATGTGTAGGTCCAGCATACCTATAAACACCATATCTATCTAAATTATTGTTTTACATGTTTTGGTCTTTTCCCTTCAGCAACCTCATAAAACCTTCTTCTATAAAACTGATGCTAATTTGATAGTAGGTGGCAAAATGTTTTAAATCAAACAATTAATTTAACATAATGAAATTATTAAAAACTCCTGGAAGGTGAATTAGATTTGAAATCCTTTAATAAAATGGTAATTGAATGTTGCTTTTCTGTTCCTCACTGGAAGCTTCTGGAAACTAAAATCAATTTTACATAAAGTTCCTATTTTGTATTTTTTCCTTCTTCCAAGGCGTAGGCTAAGATCACAGCTAATTAGAAGAAGTTGCTACTGGCAAGAATGCTGCAGCATTTCTGTGCTTTTTTGGGGTCGTATTTTGTACCACTTAAACCCCCAGACTGGTTTACAGATATTATTGTTCTCACTTAAAGTTTGAGAGTCACAGATTAATAAAAGAATGAGCCACGGTTCCTACGTCTGTCACCTGCATGAGCAAGAAGACGCCATCCATTTCCAGGCGTAACACCACTCACCTTGGAAAGTCTTTTCAGGAACCTGAAGTCCCACACCAACGAACTGTTCACAGGTACCGCTAAAAAGTCCGTAGGTGAGTCTTACTGTAATGCTGGAGTTTGTGCCAGAGAAGTCAACGTTACTACTTATCCAGTGCTGGGTCGCCAGAACAACGCAAATCATCACGAAAGAGGAAATGCAGGTGAAAAAAGCAAATGCAAACATGGCTGTTTTTTTTCTGGATGGCATTTTGTCAGACAGAGATTTTTCCACCGGTTCAGGGTATTTTCTTCACTTTAGTCCTGCTTAGTATGAGGTTGTTTCCTCCTCCTTGCTATCTGGGATCTGCTCTTTGTGCCAGCAGAAAGTTACCCTGGTAAACTTTAAGCAAACAGCAGTGGTAATAAAAATGTAAAATAATTGAACTTTGGTCTGGAAAACGAGTTGCCACAGTTACAGCAAAAACAGCCTGCCGAAGGCCGGGAGGAATCACTGGCAGATGATTTATCATTGCCGTGCTGACCTGTAGCTTTTCAGATCGTGGCTCTGGAGGCATGTTCTAGAGCCCGACGCCTGCGGGGTCAGGGTTCCCAGCTCGCCTTACTGCCTTTGGGGGGAATTCTTAATCCCTGACAAAATTTTCTGGCCTGTTCTTGCTTTTTCTCTTGCAAGGCTGATAACCAGGCTGGAAAGAATTTTGGTAAATCTGTATCTAATCTGTATCTAATTCGTTACGGTAAAGATTAATAAAATGTTCCTTCTCTGTTCAAATTCCCAGCTTGCTTGACAGCTCACCAACTATCTCTTTTAAGTCCTCTTTTAAATTCTTTATGCTCTTTGTGAAAATACTCTGTTTGTCTCAGCTTTTGGGGGGTAAGGAGAATCTATCTGCTGTCAGTACATTATTTTCCAAGGCAGAGCTATAATTCTTAATTAAATTCCATGTATTTTCATGCAAACACTCCTTCCCTTTTTTTTTTTGACCTTTTTTTTTTTTTTTTGACAGGGAATAAACAAATACCTGAAATAGGGATTCATTTCAATGAAGTAGTGGATATATAAAGGAAGCAATACTGAAGAATATCTGTTCTGGACTATAAAGCAAGAGAATGTATTCTTTTCTCTGCCCAAATTGACCTAAACAAAGAGAAAAGACAGTAACAACGTGACATCAAACAGAACATACATTGCTTAATAATCAGACTGAAGCCAAATTTCTAGAATTTGAGGTGAACTAGGCACCAGGATCCCCATTTTGCCTGCGTGAAATCTAAAACCTAAAGTAATAATCTATTGTTGGGATAAAGTAAAAGAGGTTCCATTAGCTTTTATTTCTATTAGTTATAATGTCATTATTCTATGTTATATTGGACCCTTGCTTCTGGATCATCCAGCATTTTTTTTAATTAATCTTTAGAAAGCAGTCTATTTTAACAGTGCTGCTAAATAAACCTGTTGAGCTATCTTCCTGAAGCTTGACTGGTTTGTGCTGTAAAGATTTTGAGAGATTAAAGTTTTCTGAATTTGAAACGGCAAAGAATTTCTTGGGAGGAGAAAATAGCAAAGAGAAAATAGAAAACAGCTATTCTGTAATGCAGTGATGTGGTACTGTAATTGTTCTAGGGTTACGATTTCTCGATTCTAAACTTGAAAGCAGCAATCATTTTGAAATCAATGTATTTTATTTCTGAGATGTACAACAGGTCTTTTATAAGATATGGTCTTTCATATTTTTTTTTCAAATTATATGGGACTTTAATGATACTTTTGATGTCATTGCTTTTAAGAATTTATACATTTTATTCATAAATAATTTATATGCTTCATATACGTAACATAGAAGAAATCAGTCAAAACACGATTTAAGCACCGAAGACCGAAGGAAGCTTTTCAGCCCTTCTAAAGTAATAAGAAACAAGAGACCTGCCTCTCATTTTCTGCCCAATACTTCAGTTAAATTTTAACCATAGCGATATGGCTAAACTTCATGAGACTGATCTACCTCGATGGACTTATTAATCCAATAGTTCTATTTGCTGTTTAATTGCATACAAAGATCACAGCCCAAGTAGTTATAGTCCAAGGACGTTTTTTAGTAAACTGAGGTAAAAATCTGCCCTCCTGCCCTCAGCCCTGTGCCATCACCTGTGCCACTTGTCCCCTATGAAATACATTTAAAAAATATATATATTTAAGAATTGATATTTGTCTTGGTACTAACTTTGAGGGAATAAATTTCCAGCTGCTGCTCAGTGGTCCTCCTTTGGCTGACTTGAGAAATTTAAATGAACTGAGCACCCACACCTTTAAAAATGCTAAATAGCAGAGCCTCAGAGCTGTGATGGATAGCCTCTAGTTCTTTTCTAAGCAATCTTACTCAATTATATTTAGTTTTTGGTGACTCAGCTCAAATTTTTGTGGCTCAAATCACTGAAACTCTCCTGAGGCCAGGGAAATTGCTCTGTAAGTGAGACTGTAATTTGCTTTTTTCTTCCCTGTCACCTTGAACTTAATCTATTCTCTGCTGATGGTACGATTACTTGTGTGTCTTTTTCTCATAACTACCTAAAAAGAAAAAAATCATGTAACTTGTAATGAAAATTGTACTTTGACATGACACACCTCATCACTTGGGAGAAAGAGAAGAGATTGGTTTCCTCTGACTCAGAGAAAATGTTTGCCTACCAGCACCTTACCGACTCTGCCCCCGCCGATACTGACTCAGCCCTGCACAACAGTCAAACAGAAAGATCAGAGCAATTCGTTATGCACCAGATGGGCAGCAGAGCGATTGGGAATCCTTTGCTATATAAAATTACACAGAGCCCTGTATTTTAAAAGCTAGTGCATGCGAGTATTTCTTTTCTATTTATGTACAAGTTGGTTTGCTTTAAGTAACCAGATACATAAAAATATTCAATGAAAGCTTTTACTTGCAAACGTTTCATATACATTGATTTTTCCATGTTACAAACACATTCTTACCTGCGGGGGGAATAAAAAACCAAACAAACCTGGTGGTTTGTTGCTTTGCCGCAGCTCCAGGTGGGTGCCATCCCGAGGGATGCCATCTCCCGGCTGCGGCAGGCAGGGTCCGAGACTCGCTCCGAGCTGGCTCGCAGGTAAGTGCGCTCAGCCGCGCTCAGCAGCACCCGGGGAAATTCAAGGTGAAGCCGCTGCAAATGATTTTCTGTTCTGTTGCAACCACAATGTTTAGTGATGGTTACTGGTGGTTTAAAAAAAAATCCATATTTAGTTAAATCTTTCATTTTAAAAACCAATTGACAGGTGGCAAGATGGTTTAGCAGTGTGGTTGGCTGGCAGTCGCGCTGATATTTGTGATTTTCCTTGGATACCACCTTTGTGGTGCACCCTTGCATACACACAAAGCTTTCACATCCTTTTTATTTTCCGTTTTCCATGTCTAACTGCAGAGGAGCTCAGCATCTGGGATGGCAAGATCCTTGAGGTGCACTTGGCCCCAAAAAGGAGTCGATAAAGCCCCAGGCAAAGCAGATGTATGGGCAGCATTGCAGGATCAGGCCATACATTACCAACGCTGCCTCTACTTCTTCTAAGATGGACAAATTGTAATCAAAACAAATTATTATAAATGTACTATAGAATACTAAGAACATATAAAGGTACTATAGAACACTAAGAACAAGACCGATTTTTTTCTCTGGTATCTTTGAAGCCAGCGTTCTGAGTGGTGACTGAAACAGGGATTTGTTTATGCCTTTTGGACTGGATGAGGGAAATTGGATACAGCATCATGAATTTTATTGTAGCTGAAGATGAAAAATTTGAAGCTCAACTGAACTGCAAAACTATTGCAACAACTGTTTCGGAAAGCGAGTGGGATGTGTTCACAACAATTTTTGTGTATCCATACCCAACGCTGCTGTGCAGTGGATTTGTACTATTCCATCTTCTGATTTCATTCTTCTCTTGCTCTGACCTTTTTTACAGCATTATTAAAAAAAAAAAAAAACAAAAACCAAAAAAAAACCCCAAACAAACAACAAAAACAAAAACCCAAACATGTTTTAAATGTTGTTTGGAATTCTTCCCAGAAAATTACTAAACCTTCTCAGCTGAGAACTCCATCACTAGATAGTTATTGATCTCTGAGCTCTGATGCTGGAGCGTATCGGTAAATATTGGAGTGACAGCTGTAATACTGTGCTGCCACCAGCCCCTCCGGAGCAGCATCCTTTCACACGAGCGGTCAGCAGGAACAGTGACTGGTGGGTTCCATCTTGAAAGACAAAAAGGCAGAAGATCCCAAAGCCATCACACTGGTATCCACGCAAATGTGATGAGCAAATTCTTCTGGTAAAATGATTGCCTGCCGCAAGAGCATTCCTGTTTTACCCTCTGAGTAAGCTAGCTGGTGTCTGTTCTGGTAACTTGAGGCACAGCCCGTGCTGCTTTAAAATATATTCACAATACAACTGTGTTTGGTACTCGGACACCTGGAGAAGTGACGGCCAAATATGCCTGGTTGTGGTGGGCTGACCCTGGCTGGATGCCGGGAGCCCACCAAGGCCACTCCACCACTCCCCTCCTCAGCTGGGCAGGGGAGAGGAACTATAACCAAAGGCTCATGGGTTGAGATAAGGACAAGGAGAGATCACTCACCAATTACTGTCATGGGCAAACCAGACCCGCTTTGGAAAAAAAATTAATTCAATTTATTATCAACCAAATCAGAGTAGGATAATGAGAAATAAAGCATAAACCTTAAAACACCTTCCCCCCACCCCTCCCTTCTTCCCGAGCTCAACTTCACTCCTGATTTCTCTCCCTCCTCCCCTCCAGCAGCACAGGGGGACGGGGAATGGGGGTTGTGGTCAGTCCATCACACGCTGTCTCTGCTGATCCTTCCTCCTCACGGGGAGGACTCCTCACACTCTTACCCTGCTCCATGGTGGGGTCCTTCCATGGGAGATGGTCCTCCACGAACTTCTCCAACATGGGTCCTTCCCACAGGCTGCAGTTCTTCATGAGCTGCTCCAGCGTGGGTCCCTTCCATGGGGTGCAGCCCATCGGGAACAGACTGCTCCAGCGTGGGTCCCTTCCCTGGGGTGCAGTCCTTCGGGAACAGACTGCTCCAGCGTGGGTCCCTTCCATGGGGTGCAGTCCTTCAGGAACAGACTGCTCCAGCGTGGGTCCCTTCCATGGGGTGCAGCCCTTCGGGAACAGACTGCTCCAGCGTGGGTCCCTTCCATGGGGTGCAGCCCTTCAGGAACAGACTGCTCCAGCGTGGGTCCCTTCCCTGGGGTGCAGCCCTTCAGGAACAGACTGCTCCAGCGTGGGTCCCTTCCATGGGGTGCAGCCCTTCAGGAACAGACTGCTCCAGCGTGGGTCCCTTCCATGGGGTGCAGCCCTTCGGGAACAGACTGCTCCAGCGTGGGTCCCCCGTGGGGTCACAAGTCCTGCCAGCAAACCTGCACCAGCGTGGGCTCCTCTCCCCATGGCCGCAGTTCCTGCCAGGAGCCTGTTCCAGCGTGGGCTTCCCACGGGGTTGCAGCCTCCTTCGGGCACCCACCTGCTCCGGCGTGGGGTCCTCCATGGCTGCAGATGGATATCTGCTCTGCCATGGACCTCCATGGCCGCAGGTGGATATCTGCTCCATCATGGACCTCCATGGCTGCAGGTGGATATCTGCTCCATCGTGGCCCTCCATGGCTGCAGATGGATATCTGCTCCACCATGGACCTCCATGGCTGCAGGTGGATTCTGCTCCATCATGGACCTCCATGGCTGCAGATGGATATCTGCTCCATCATGGACCTCCATGGCTGCAGGTGGATATCTGCTCCATCGTGGACCTCCATGGCTGCAGATGGATATCTGCTCCACCATGGACCTCCATGGCTGCAGGTGGATATTGCTCCATCATGGACCTCCATGGCTGCAGATGGATATCTGCTCCACCATGGACCTCCATGGCTGCAGGTGGATATCTGCTCCACCATGGACCTCCCTGGGCTGCAGGGGGACAGCCTGCCTCACCATGGTCCTCACCACCGGCTGCAGGGGAACGTCTGCTCCGGCGCCTGGTGCATCTCTTCCCCTCCTTCCTCACTGACCTTGGTGTCTGCAGGGCTGTTCCTCTCACATATTCTCACTCCTCTCTCTGGCTGCAATTGCCCAGGGTTTCCCCCCCAATTCTTATGTAAGCTATCCCAGACGTACTTCCACCGTCGCCGATGGGCTCAGCCTCGGCCAGCGGCGGGTCTGTCTTGGAGCTGGCTGGCATTGGCTCCATCAGATGTGGGGGAAGCTTCTGGCAGCTTCTCACAGAATTGACTCCTGTAGCCCCCCCCGCTACCAAACCTTGCCATGCAAAGCCAATGCACTGGTCTTGGTAGAGGAGGAGAAGCCACGTTCAGCATCTCCCCCTCTTGCCATGAGCGCTCCTTGCCCAAATAGGAACACCGCTTGCCTCATGTGGTGGCTGCAGAGGCAGCCCTTGAAATTACCTTTTCTCAAAGATTTTGAGACGAAGAAATTAGGCAGCGTTAAGTTTTGATAAGAAATTAATTCTTCCATTGGAAAGTTTATCTTCTAAAACTTTTCACACAAGACATGCCAAGGCAGGTGAAGGAGACCCGTACCTCGGTAGCAGCGCACTAAACGTCTGACTTCTCTCTCATCCTGTTTCGCTCCATTTCCAAGTTGTAAAATGCTTGTGGAGTTTGAACAGAACAGCATAGGCCATTCTGGTTAAAAGGAAATTTTAAAATAAAATTTTGAAAGCATAGAGACTTTTTCCTTTTTTCTTTAACTCCGAAGGTCAGTGACTGCAGTTACCAAAGCAGCTGAGCTCCACTAAAGCCTCTACGATGTCCGAGGGTATCTTTTTTCCATACCTCAAAAGATGACTTGCAAAACTTTGAAATAATGTGTTTAGGCATTAAAAAGCTGCTGTCGTTCATGACTGAATGGTACAAGTTGAGTGGTCAAGTACAGTTTATTGAAGGGCGGGGGGGAAGCCTTCTGGCCTTGCAAGAAGCAGAAAATATGGCCTTTGCAATATTTTCAATTTAATAAAATGTGGCTTTGAAGCTGAGCTGAGGTTTGTAATGTTTAGAACAAATCCTGGAGGTGGAGAGGGAGAGAAGAACTGGCAGGTCAGGCTTTCATTTATTGCAATTTCTGTAACAATTATAAAGATATGTAGTCTTGAATGCTTAAATGTATTTCTAGATACTCATAATTTTAGATTCCAAGTGTAAAAATCTTAGAAAAATACCTCTTTGAAGTCATTAAATTAGCTACCGCTGGGATGTTACACATTCTCATGCTTTTGCCCAATTATCTGTACTTTAAGGAGTTTTTTGTTTATTTTTAGGCTGAGATACATTTGCAGTTACAGAGATCACGTGCCTGTATCTGCTATTTGCTGTGCTGCCTCTGATTTTCTAACTTCTTCAGGACATTCACAATTTGTGTTCCAGTGTATCTATCAGTAAAGAGACAGATCTACCGTGCCGCTACCAAGGGTATAGTGGCCATTTCTCAGTGAATGTGGAAGCCTGGTAAATATTTGGAGAACATTTATCTAAGCGAAGGAAAGTGGTAGGGTTATAGGCAGTATTGTATGCTTTATTAAGACTATACATGCTGCTCCTTGAAATCCCCTTTCAAGGCTGTGACCACGCGTTATCGCCTTTTGATTTTACAGGCGTTATACAGAAAGCAGAAGACATAGTTTTATCCTTCTTGGTGCTATCAGGTTCACTATCACGCTGGAATACACAAAATAAATTTTTGGAGTTCAAATGTCACCTATTTCCTATCATGTATTTCTTGAGCTTGAAGCAGGGAAGATACTTTTTGTAACAGAGAGCAGCAAAGTGACTGTAATCGTTCATGGGAAAGTTTCCACCGCTTCCACTGGAATAACGTTACTTCCACAGTGTGAAACAAGGACTGCAGGTGCTGGGTCCTTCCAGAAGCTGTCGGAGGTCCAACAGCTCCTCTGGCAAATTGGAAGCAAGGGTGAAACGGTTGCCAAAGAGCTGACATTTCTGAGAATGTATTTGATTAGTGATGGAAAGAGGGGAAAAGACAGATGACCAGTGGACTGTGAGATGAACAAAGAAAAGCCACTGTTGGAGCTCTGTTGGGCTAAACACGTGGACATCCAACTGTTTTTATCTTATTTCTTCTACTGTATTTCAGTCTTCCAATTTCTTAAATTTATTTTCTGATGAAGCAGTTAAGCTCTGTCAGTGTAGTTAAATAGCTTCAAATCCCATAGCAGCTTCATTTTCCATCCTCTCCCCTTTCTTAACAGCACACATCCTTTTCAGACCTTGCCTGGAGAGCACTGAAAATGGGTTTAAAGACACTTCATTTTTCGGATCCCCAGCTCCTAGACCTTGTGAGGTACTAATCTAGTTTTCTGGATAAAGCGCTGTATCAGAGAACATCAGCCTATGTTGTTTTTCTCTAACCAGCAACTGAAGATAAGATCAGCCTCAGGCTTACTCGCTCCTGTTGGCTCCAGCTCATCAGTGTGTCCTGAAACACGTCAGCGGAATAAACCCAGGCTTAGAAGTACCCTGGACGTGACTGCAAGAAAGCGGAGCTAGGACCACCGATGTGGATTAGCAAGGCTAAATTTCTGTCATGTCGTATCAATAGTTACGCTGAGGACTTGAGTATAGGATGCTGGAGCAAGAAAGATTGGATGAAGTTTCTTCTATAACTTTATTTCACAATTGTACAAGTTATTTAGATATTCCCCTTATCTAAGAAAAATCTTTTTCCCCCCAATAATGTATTAATGACTATAACATGCTTCTTCTTTGGTTCTTTATTGTACAACTTCGGCTTCACATTTCTTTCTCATGACTATTTGATTTTGGAACCACGGTGTAATAGTACTTTTGATTTCCGCACTAACAGAAAATGTGGTAATTTTATCCAACATGGATAATAATTCCATTTATTTTGTTGCTTGGATATAAGCAGTCATTTAAATTAATATACAATTTCTTGCAAATGTTTACTAGCGAGAAAATTGCTGACTTGCAGTCATTTGATCTACAAACATGTTCATTAAAATCAAACGCCTTCCTGGTACCATGCCCGCTTGCACTGCCATGTCTGCTGAAAAATTTTAGCGTTCTACTAAATTGCTGTTTCCTAGTCAACATGATGCCAAAGGGACATAATTAGGCTCTGATTAAGTTTTCTGCAGAAGACAAATATTCACAGATGTTCTAACATTTTGTTTCGATGGTCTTTTCATACAATCCCTAATTGTCTGACATCCTTCAGTACACTTATATATGGTGTGCACGGATATGGGTTTTTGAAAGTAACATATAGGCAAGGCCCTCCTGGAAGAGAGATTTCTTCTGCAGAGACTTTCTTGTTCTGCGGGAGGTGGTATCCTAGGGACTGGAGACAAAAGAAAGCAAGATGTGCCTTACGACTCCCTGATTCTTGCCTTTCCTTCAGTAATCCCCTCCTCCCTGTCCTACTTTTCAGCCTGACGTTTCTATTCTGGGTTTCACCGTCCTGATTCATCAGCCCCGTGCAGCCCGAGCTGCTGCAGAGGTTTCTTGGAAGGGGAGGTGGGTGCAAAAGGCCTCAGACTTGTCCCGTCCACCCCAGCTCCGGTGGAACTGGAGATGGTCGGGTGAGCAGAAGGGGAAAGGATCCCGGGAGGCTGATCCTGACAGGGGACCCTTAGGTCCTTCCGAGGTGCGTCACACCAGCGATCTCAGGAAAGGAGGATGACCAGCTTTGCGCTTGCTGCCCAAGGAGAACTTGGTGCTGTCAAACACCCATCCCTCGTGCTCCCGCGCATCAGCGTTGCCTCAGTGAAGCGCAGGAAGAACAGAGGCACTCGCAGCATGCACAGATCTGACTTCTGAGATCTTGGCGGGTGTAGTAGCAGTGTCTGTGCCAGGCTGGAGCTGAAGCCCTGCCTGAAACTTCGGCCTCAACACACAGTAACTTGTCGTCTACAGATCAAATCGTTCCCAGCAGGAGGGAGGCCCCGGCCGGCACTGGGGTGATGAAGCACCCGCCAGTGGGCAGCTGGGCTCGGGTGCAACACGGAGGGGTCCCCTCTGCCTCTGTCCGGGTCACCCCGCTTCCCCCCGCATCCCGCTGTATCCCCCGCATCCCGCCGTATCCCCCACATCCCGCCGCAACACCCGCATCCCTCCGCAACACCCGCATCCCCCCGCATCCCGCCGTATCCCCCAGCATTCCCCCGCATC
>WEKW01015901.1:887525-902331 GCA_013389905.1 Sula dactylatra
GAGCCCCGGGGGCAGCGGGCACCCTCCAGTCGAGGCGGGTGGGCTGTGACACCAGGCTGGGTTTCTGGGTGATGCGGGGCGCGGGTGAGATGCCATCGGGGCCGTGGGAACGGCTGAGCATCAGGCGTCCCGCCGACAGGCATCCCCGTTAACCCGCCGAGCGTCCCGCCGACGGGCATCCCGTTAACCCGCTGAGCATCCCGCCGACGGGCATCCCCGTTAACCCGCTGGGCGTCCCGCCGACGGGCATCCCCGTTAACCCGCCGAGCGTCCCGCCGACGGGCATCCCGTTAACCCGCTGAGCATCCCACTGACGGGCATCCCCATTAACCCGCCAAACATCAGGCGTCCCACCAACGGGCATCCCTGTTAACTCATGAGCATTGGGTGCCCCACTAATGGGCATCCTCGTTAACTCACCTCCGTGCCACCCCACTGGGAAGCAGGGTGTCTGGGCTCTCCGGCTCATCCCCAGGCCCTGGGATGGGGCTTATGTGTGAACTTCAGCTCTAAAAAGCCATTCATCTCCTGTCAGCACATCCACGCTGTTTTCATCCAGCTCTTCCGGAGGTGAGCGGGGCTGTGGGTATACACGGCATTCAGATGCACAGGACTAGCAACTGAGGGGTGACCTGACTCTCCCTTGGGCGAGATTAACGTCGGTTAAAAACCGTACAGTTCCATTTGTGCCATTTATTGGTTTCCAAGGACAGTGGCTGGCTGGCTCATACCACCAACAGTGCCGTGCCCAGGCAAACACTGCGATTCGGCACCGAGCGGTGCCCGGAGGAAGGGGGTCACTGGAGGAACCGGCATCGGTGCCACTGCCTTTGTGCTCTCCGGTGGCCCCTTCCCTCGGCAGAGCCATCGGGCACGGTGAGGGTCTGGGCTCCCTGGAGCTGCTGACGAGGAAAGCACCTGGCTGTACGGAGGTAGGTATAATCCTGCAGCTGGTGAAAAACTTTCTGTTTTCCTTATACAGGCTGTGAGGGAGATATCAAATAAGGCTTTCATGGAAAAAATGAAATTTATTACTTCTGAAGACAAAGGTAGTGGGGTTTTCTTCCCCCCTGCTTGTGGTCTCATTTTAAATAGTGGGAGAAACATTGATAAACCTCACAAAGGTAATGTAAAGACAACTTTTAACTGTCTCCCATCATTGGATTTTTTTTTTTTTGTACTTTAATCATGGGTTGTAGAAAGGGTTAATGGCTATCTGCTGTGAGATTGAACAGGATTTTTAATTGGGAAAGGGTGTATCTTAATATTTTTTTCATTTTTCTGTGAGGTTCCTCTCCTTGTGGCTTATTTCCATAGAGTGAGGTGATTTGCTGTGTGTCCAGCTGCGTAGCTTCGAACCCACCGCCTGTGTCTGATTTGTACCGAGTAGAGAGTGCTGTGTTAAAAGGAATGACATCGCTTATCGAGCTTTTTTTCCTAAGATGTTATAAGCTCTATGAGAAGACTTGGAAAGGAGAAATAAAGACGCTGAGAATCGAAAAATATTTATTATGTGCGTGGCAATCTTGGCTTCTGTGCTTGTGTTTTGGGGCTTAAAAAAAAAAAGGTAACTTTTGATGAACATTAATGATGTTCAGCTGGAAACTCGATGTCATTTAAAAGAGTTTTTTACGTGGATGTAATGTGCTCGCCTCATCCAGGAGGCGTGTTAAGTTCCCGGTTTGCTTTGCTGGGTAACAGATGAAAGCATTTAAGCCTTGATGTGGGGAGATGCAGGTGGTCTGGTGGCACCAGCCACGGCTTGTTCTTGCTGGAGGTGGAAGTTGGGCCTCGAGGAGAAGGGTCCCTAACGGGGTAACGGTCTCTATTGACCGTCGATGGCACTGGGGGCTTGCGGGGCAGCCTCTGCTTTGTGCTGGGGTGGTGCCGCTTGTGCCCCGAGAGAGGAATGGGGTGCGGATGGAGGTGGGATGAGCAGAGACCACCCGGCGGAGACCTCTGAGAAGAGCGGGGCCATGCTGGTGCGGATGCAAACACCACGTACAGGGCTCTGCGTCGGGGGGGTGAAGGGAGTTTGGCTAAAAACGTTTGTTTTCTCAAGTGACAAAATCAGTTGTTTTAGAAATGTGGGAGAAGACGGGAAAGCAAATAATGTGAGAAACAAAGCAGTGTGGGTGTAGTGCTTGATTCCTTTAATTTGCTCTATCTTTGCTCACTTAGAAAAGAATTACATAGGAGCTGTGTTACACCAGCCATCCTTGCTTGCTGTGCTTTGACTAACATACTCTGTATTCCTTAAATGCATTTAAAATATTCTTCCAAGTAAATAATAAAAACTGGATTCCTAGTTTAAAAGCTTCCTATGCCCCCAACACCTTTAATAAAACCAGACATCTTTATATACCTCAAATCAGCGTGATGCTGCTGTTTGGGCTGTAGTAATTTATCCCAAGTCTGTGAAGTGCAGGTGCAAAGATGATAATTTTAGCAGGTTTGGGTCCTACTTTGCTTTTGTACCTTGCTTTCTTTCCCCTTTTCCACTTCATATGTTTGTGTTTATCTATCTGTTACCTAGCTCAATCAGGTTTTTTCTCCTAGCTGAGTTAACGGCTGACCTCTGCCAGAACAGCTGTCTTGAATGCCGGTTTGCCGCGGTCTTATTTTTCTTCCCCCGCCCCACATTGCTCTCCCGGCTCCCAGATTAGACGGCCTGGCGATGTCAGAAATGCGCCATGTGGGCTGAAATGATTGGAAACGGGAAGGTGACAGTCTGGGGACTCTGCAAGGTCAAGGTTTGTGTAAGACCTTCCTCTTCCACGTGGTTTCTCATGAAGCTGAAGGAGGGGGTAGGCGGGCCTGTGGTCCTCACGTTGCACAGGTGAAGTGGGCTCATGCACGTTCCCAGCCGGATGGTGACAGCGGTGGCTTATGGGAATATTGAAGTTTGTATTTCCTTGGTGTCTTTCTCGCAGGACGGTGTGTGCTTCATTATAGCAAACCCTGCTCTCGTTATATCAAGACACCTGCCTCGTCCTGTGCGTGTCGTGTGCTTTTTGATTCTTCTGTAAGCCGAGTTGTGCCACAAGTTGGTTTATTTGGAGCCGTTGGTTTATGGACCAAAGCCGGAGACTTGTGTTATTGACTGAACTAGTTTTGGAGCATGTTATAGGAGTGCTTCGACTGGTGAACTTGGTGACTTTTTTCATTTAAGAGGTTACATGAAGAAAACAATGGGTGAACAGGGGTGGACAAACTGCAAAGTGGAAAAGAGCTGTAGGAAGCCTGCGGTGCAATGCTGCCTTGTCCCAGCTGTCCTTGGTGTTTTATGAGAAGTCAGCTTCACACGGTATCAGTAAAGTGCTTATATACTTCTCCATGTTGTATGGTGTCCTGTGGATGTATGTACATGGTGTATGTAGATGTGTTCTTTGGAGCCGGTCAGTTGTACTGTAGTGAAGAACAAAAAAGAGCCCAGGCGAGTGCCGAGTGCTGTGTAGGATGAAAAACAGACAGATAAAAAGAAATACTGAATGTTTGCCTTACTGATGTGAGCGCAGCCCACCCTGCTCAGTGAAGGAGTGGGAGGTTCTGCAGGAGAAATTGTTCAATTACATAGAGAACCTGAGGATTATGTTTGTACGTCCTTTGAGTGATACTGTCATTTTGTAAATGCGATATTGTATTTCAGTCCCTGTTTCCAAAATACTCTTCAGCGTAGATTTATGGCAGGGCTTAACTCCAGCTGGAGATCCTGTGTCTGAAGGTTGTATCAGAGTACTTGAAGGCCATCAGCAATGAATGAAGGTGCTTTAGTGGAAAAAACTTGCCTTTATAAAGAAACGAGGTGAATCACTGCATCTCGAAGCACCCTGAAAATTCCTCCGCAAAAGCGGTTGGCAAGGAAATGGATGTTTTTGCTAGAAGGTGCTCGTCCATCGGCGTCAGGGGGCTCGGTATGACGGGACCGGCTGGGCGGTGGTGGCCGATCTCCGCGCGGAGCAGAGGTGGGGGCCAGCTGGGGTCTTGTTCCTGCCCGGAGAACGGGGAAAGCAGTGGCAGCCTGCACTGTGTGAGACAAAGCTGTGGCCGAGGAGCCTGCAGTCATGCCTCTTGTTTTGGGAGGGTGATGCTGGCATTTTAATTTTTATATAAAACATAGCAATAGGGAGTGAAGCACAGAGATTGCTGCGTATACTGTTATCTGAGTTCACTGAAACTCAAAAGATAACTGTGCAAAGGAGTTTTGTCAGGATTAGTGGGAGTGGTGCATTCAAAGGGGATGGGGAGAAGCGTAAGAAATTGCTGCTTGTTTAAATTGGAAAGGCTGTTACCGTAGACGTGTTTGAGTTTAGAGACAGCCACGTGGTTTACCTGGTCCTGGAATGTAAGCCGTACGCTGCACTTCAGAGAAATACTTGGTTTTTTTTAAAATTCATATATAATGTAGTCAGAACAGTGCTACTTGGTGTTCCCAATAAATAATGTATGCAAACTTAAACTTGGTTACGAGCTCCTCATCCAGCACGTGCTGGGATGCTGTGGCTTTCCAGCGCCGCATCCTTGCGGCCCGGGAAGCAGCAGTGGAGGAGCCAAACCTGGGGGCTGCCGCCGTCATGCCTGCAGCGAGCGGGTCTTCATTTCTTGATAGGCATTTCATTATTGATTTCCTGATACAATATTAATGAAAGCAGAATCCCTCTGTAACCTAAAATATAATTTGGCGCTCCGTAATCGAAAGTATCGTAAATTGAATTGATACATTATTAAAGAGTTCTGACTTAGGTATTCTTTGTGGAGCATCGTTTATGGGTACCCTGTATGTGATGCTTGTTTTATGGGTTGAGAGCTGTCTTAGGGAATGGTTTAGATGTTGCTTTAACTGATTTGCAATGTGATGCAGCAGAATTCAAGCTGAATGAAAAGTGGCTGTAGCCACCAGGCTGCTCTGCACAGGCCTTCTGCATCCTTTCTCGCTGTAATCTTATCTTTTTTTTTTTTTTCCTCATTGCCTGTGCCCTTCTGCATGAGGTTTCATCCCAGTGTAGTCTTTTTCCTGCTTGATAACAATATGTATTGTATAATCCCAAATGCTACAAGGGTTAATATTAAAAAAAAAAAAAAAGGCTGTATTTATTCCATACTTTTTGCTGAAACGTATGTGTCTTTTAAATATATATATGTAGAACAGACTGGAAAACTTGCGTAAGCCAGAGCTGAAATTAGATACTGATAAAACAGAGATTAGGAGAAAGTCAGCAGCAGGAGTTTACTGAAGTATTTGTACGGGATTTATTTTTCAGCTATTCACAATGGGGAACATGTTTTTAAGGCACGTGCAGTGTTGTGCTTTTCCATTCAGTCGTCTTACTGCAGGTGTAATAATTCCATCAGTGATACCCTTCTGCCTGCCAAAATCCTCTGTGTTATCTGCAGAGAATGCCATTGGGAAATGGAAGAATAGATGGGAGTTTTTCTTGCTGATAGAAGAGGGTGATGCTGTTGGACTGTATTTTGATTGCGGTGTGCTCAGATTTTTCTTCCTGAGCAAGCCAGCCAACCGATTATCTCCAGTGAAACAGCTCCCTGAACAAGCGTAGCATTAAAGGCTGCTTTTTTCTATCCTCCTGGCCCTGGCAGTGAGTTAGGGGACGACTGGCCTCGCTGACGGTCTGTCCTGGTGCCTGCAGCACCCGGACGGGAGCCCTTGCCCTGCCCGGTGCCGGGTCTGGCGGGCAGGGTGGGAGCTGCCTCCGCACAGCCCCTTCGGCTGCTCACCGAGTACGTCCCCTGTCGAACAGCGATGCCCTAAAAATGCCCTTTTTCCTTTGACTCCTGGCTGGTGACTCGCTGTTGGAGTGGCAAAGTAAAGAGCTGCTCGCAGAGATCCAGTGCTTGCCCGTGCAGAAGCGATGTATCTGTGTTCAAAGGTGTTTTCTGGCTAAGGGAAGAAATAAAACTGGAAAGAAATTGTTGGGGGAGTTTGTTGCTTGCAATGGCAGCTTATTGTCATTGGAAAATGTGGCATGGCTCGGACATGGGGTTTTTTTATGCCTTTTATCCCTGCTGTAAAAAGGGAAAAGTGCTCAGACCTGAACTTAGGTCATCAGAGATTTTCTTTTTCCAATGTAAAGTAATGATTATTGGTAAGAATGAGAGATCTGAGCAGGTGAAACAAAAAAACAGAACTGTAAATCAGGTAGAGGTGTGATGAAATACAAATTAAAAACAATAGGAGTGGTGGAAGTGTCTGCTTTTGGATTATTGCTGTTGAGAAGGGGCAGCTGTTTCATGCAGGAGAGCGAGGATGCCCCGGGAGCTGGACGAAGCTGTACCAATGGCACTGCTGTTCGCTGAAGGTAACACACACAAACAAGGATGCAGCAACATCAAGAATCACTGTGAAGAATGCAGTCTAGAAAACACCCTGGGCAAATAGTGCTATGAATTTTGAATAAAAAGCAAATAGCAGAAGATTTACAAGGGAAGCAAGGGAAAATTGCGTTAACTCGTGTCACTTAAAAAGATCAGGACAAAACGCATTAGATAAATTGGAGGCTAAACTTTTCTGCCAAAGCAAGGGAGTTGGATGAAGTAAGAAGTCTCCTCCTCCTCCTGGGTTTTGTTGCTCTGGAGGCGTTAGAGGATAATTCAGAATGTAATACGCAACTCCACATTCACAACAAGATCTTACTCTTTTGAGACCAATTGGTTTCAGGTTTCCTGGCGTTTGGCATTTTCTTTAATTGTTGTGGTTCTTGAATTCTCTTCCTCTTCAATAAAATCAGTATCTCTTTCATCCAAAGTAACTTTTAAAGAAATCTTAGAGAAAATGGAGCACTGCTGGAGTTCATGCCAGTGCCCCTTGCAAGGGACTGGTGGAAGACTAGGAGAGTAATTTTGATTATCGGCCAGCGTAACGGAAGGCTGAGGTGAACTATGGGAGCGTGATGCTTTTAAACATCCCCTTCCCATGGACGCGGTGTCATGTGGATTGTAAAGAGGCCAGGTTAGTTTGGCTGGTTGTATAGAGCTTGTACGTCCCTGGCCTGCGGTCTTGCCACCTAAAGGTCGTGGTGCCCCGTGGTCTGCTGGTGTCCTGTCCGTGTGTCCCCAGGGGTGGGACCGCACTCCGTGAGGTTCATGCTATGTCTTCTTTTATCTTGGCGTTTGCTCCCATAATTTGTTACCTCCCTTGGTTCTTCTAATGAAAAGTTTTATCAGAAACAAAAGAAAACCCTTTGGTGAATGAGACAAGGCCCATGTAATCATGACTTGAAGCCAACGACGAGAATTTGTGGTTAAAGACCCTCTTGTTTTCAGTATATTTGATAAAGGATCTGCAAATATTTCCTTACCAAGAGCTGTAATTCTTCAGCTTCAGAGCAGTTTTTGCTGCTATGTGAGATGCATTTTAATTTGCATCTAGGAATTTAATTCTTAAAGGGGCAATTCACTTTTCAACCAACCTTTCTGTATTTTAATTTATTTTTGGTATAATGTGGCAATTTGTAAGCATATCTGTGTGTAAAATCTGCAGAGAATTTAGCATAACTTCTTATGATTCTATCTGTATCTATTAACCCTTCCTTTTACCTTGCTTACTATTTCTTTTGGTAAATTCTATTTTTATTGACTTTTGCCCTTTAATCTTGTTGTCTTTGCTGTTTGTCCTCTGATGATTATTTTTCTTTGCATTCCTAGCCTTAGTTTCTCTGTAATATGCTGTATATCGCTTGAGCTACAGTGCTGTGCTTTTTCATGAGGCTATTGATTTAAACCAGCAATGACTAAAGTTTGTATCCCATGTTCTATGGGTTTAGATGTCTCAGGTACTTTCAGAGTTTTGTTTTTTTTATTTAGATTTGTGTTTCATGAACGTATTTAATCATACTGCACAATGTCACTTAAAATATTTAATTACTCAACAATATTAGCAGAAATACAGGCAGCAGAAAAATTAATCTTGTACAATTAGGCAAAGTTTGCAAATTGCTACTGAGAGCATGATCATGGCAAAAAAGCTTTCATAATGCAGAAGAAAAGTCTTTGTATAAGCAAATTAAAATGATATACGCTTTTCCTGTTAAATACAGGGATGAGTTTAAATGGATTCACATTATCATTTTGTTTGCAGATGTCAAAAGCTCATTAATTTTAAGTCAAACTACCTAGCTTGCTGCTTCAAATTGCTTTTAAATTACACATGTGCTGATCAATCTTGAAAAGCCAAATTAAAAACTCATCTGAGGGCACATCTCAAGGCCACAGACACAACACTTAATTCTAATTTGTTTTTCAGAGGCTAACCTCCCACCTCCAGCACCTGTCTGCTTCCCAGCAGAACTGGGGGGAGAGAGGAAGTTTTAGTGACTTAAATATTTCTGGGAAGGCGGGGGGGGAAGCGAAAAGGTGGAAACAGGGAACTATATTTAAATGATGACCTATTTGCATTGCTTAGTTTAAACTATTAGAAACAAACTTAGGAAGACGTGATGTTGAGATAACTGGTACTGTCATAATGTGTGATTTTTCAAGGAGACTTGCTCCTATTCCACTGCGAGTCCCTCTCTGTTTCACCTGAGCACAACGTGCCTTGACCTGGGTTACAGAATGCTATGCAGGAGAGCTCCTGGCAGTCAGGTTCTTCACTGTTTTTCTTTTTTTTAATATCTTTGACTAGCAAACTGCGGAAGTTATTTAGAAGTTATGTGTGCGTGTGACTTGACTGAGTTACAGTTTGTACTGAAAAAGCTTGGGAATTCCTCTGCTGGATCAAACTAATTGCCCTTGAAATTTGGCCTCATTTACCAGGATCTTCAGAGGAAGAAACCTGAATAATTTCCTTGAAAAATCACTGAACCCTCAAAACTTTCTCTGCAAACAGTGTTTTACGTTTCCAAAGGCCCTTGGTTAGCAATTTGTTCTTTGAAATGAAAGCTTAATGCCTTCCAAAAGAGATTACAAATTCTGTCCAGTGTAGCTCTGTGAGCAGTTAGCACCTGCAGGCTCCGTTCTGCCAGCCTGCTGCTGTCCCACCAGCAGGTCTGCATACTGCTTTTTCCTCCAGTAATATTATATTTAAATACAGTAAAGTTTAGCAGGTTAATTGTGCATAATATCTTTTAGATTTTTTTTTTTTTGTTGGTACGCTGTTCTTCCTCATCTACCAGGCTCTTTCCCATGAGTTTTAGCAGCTGTAATGTCTATATTCCTGATGTTGGTTTTCCTTTAAAAAAATGGCAAGGAAAGATCCTGCAGTGACTGAACCTCCGTGGCATCTTCTGTGTCTTCGGAGCAGACCGGTGTGAAAGCACTGATGGCGAAGTTGGAAGCAGCTTGCACCGTACTGTTCCCTGATAATATGCCGACTTCCCTGGGGCTTTGTGCTTTCTAACTGATATTTGTCTGGAGTGGATATTTTCATACCTGTCAGCCTCTGTGGGAAATGTTCCTCTGTAGGGATTGTATAAAAGAGAACTGAAACTCGGGGACCGTCCGAAGGATGAGGGCACACAGCCTGGGAATTACTGCTGGTTTTTCTCCAGCCTGTCCCTGTAATCCATACAGTACTTATGTTTTAAGCAATTAATACTGTGCAGGATGCTTTGGTGCTGAAGGTGTTCTTAAAGAACAGCTTTGCTCTGCGTACTTTTATTGACATTGGACTTACAGGTGGCTGGTTATGGAATGCTGAAAGGAGAAAAAAGTTTGTGTTAGAAAATTCCCTCTGGGGGAGGGCTGTGATTTTTATTTTTTTAAAGGAGAATGCATCCTGCTTGCAAAATTAGATGAAAGGTATTCCAACAAAAGATTAGCAAAAGAAAAATCTTTTGGGTTTTGAGACAGTGCATTGGAATACCTTAGCCCTTGTGGTAAGGTAGGACCCTCAGGTGACTCTGTATTTTTGGAGACAAAGCTCATCTTGGGCTTCTTGGAAGGTGGATAACTAAGAATCCACTGTTCCTATACAGCCTGGCTCTGGTCCACCGAGATCTGGCCCCTCTGGAGAGAAACTGTTCAGCCCCTTAAGAATGATACAGTGTGATTTGGGGACAGACCATCCCCAAGCTGTTGTCCCCAGGGCACCTCCTTCCGAAAGCTGGGCTGTGGCTGCCTGTCCCATGGGACGCTGCCATTGCTGGGAGCTGTAATCGGAACCAGCTCCGGAGCGTGGGAAAGGAAGGAACTATCCTGCCGGACGGCGGTCACAGAAATATGCCCAGCTGTCAAGGGGCCGGTGGGGGGAAAGTAATGTTTTGTCAGTTTTTCAGCTAGAAATGCATTCACAGCTGTGTACCAGTTTTTGGAGGTGTGTTATATGCCTTTATTTTTGCCTTCATACCCAAATTGATATCTATTTCGAGCTCTTAAGCTTAATGACTTCTACTACAGTCTCCTTCAAACCCTCCAGACTCTCCTGTTCTCTTACAGCCGGACATGAAGCTGTTGTCCTGTGCTGTTATACAGCCTCGTATCTATCCAGCAGTGCTTTGCCCAGCTTTTAACGTCTTAAATGGTGATGTTATTATGCAAAGACATGTTGAAAGGTTGGTGGATTTCTGCTTATTCATTTAACGTATTGCTCAATGTGCAGTAACGTTTGGTGCATGGTTGTCCCGCAGGAGCTCTGCCAATGCTCCATCCCCCTGCCCTCAACCCTTGTTGCACCCAAGTAATTAATATCCTCATCACTGACTGAATCCATCAGGCTTGATTTTTTTAGTTAGCTGCTTGCAGAATATGGTTCTGAAGCTGTCGGTGACTCAGATGCGTGACAGTTCCTTCCCCAACATACGTGTGCTCTGCCTGGAAGTGAATAGCTGCGCTCTCGTCCCCATCCCCCGGCTTTCACCGGTAGCGCTAAACCCTCTAATAACCATTGCATGACTGATAACGGAAACATTGCCTTTGTTACAAACACAAATTAAGGGCCTGATGTGATTCAAGTGGTTGCCGGCTGTCTGGGCTTTATCACAGAAAATAGCATATCCTCATTTACTGCTCTCTGTAGGTGTGTTTTGTTAGAGCCAAGAAACAGAGGCTGATGATTCAAGGTCACTGCACAGCAGACCGGCGGGATGTGTTGATAGATAGTAAAATTTGGATCACTTTGTATGGTCAAACCTACATTTGTGGAAAATGTTTGCATTGTATTTTACTTTTAAAAACATTTGAAAAACCCCCACCAAAACAAAAACAACAACAAAAAAACCCCAAACCCCAAACTAAAAAGCTTATCCTGCAAAGAATGGTATGCCCCTGTGCTGATACTGTGATGCTCGGGTTCAGATGCTTCCTTTCTAAGTAGATGGACAGATTGAAGTTCAGCGGAGAATAGGTGCTGAATCGCAGTTCAGAATCGGAGCTAGGCTATTCTGTCCTCCTCCCAGTAGTCAGGTTATTCTCATAACAAGGAGGATGAAATATGCTCTGCAGCCTCTCAGAGAAAGAGCCCTCTTACACAGCGTGTGGGTGTGAGCTTGTTTTATTTTTCTGCATTTGGGAGCAGGTCCAGCTGCTGCTGGGGTGGAAGGAGGCTGTGCCCCTGCCTTCTGGCAGAGCCCGCTCGAGCCCTTGGACTGCCTCTCGGTGGTCCTTTGGTGTTTGCACACACAGAACGCTGAATTCCTGTACATAAGAAATGAGTATTCATACTGCCTGTATTTTAACACCACTGCTTTTGCCATGATCGGAATGGAAACTTGATGGTTGGGTAAATAGGAGGCATGCTGCTGTTAATCCACTTCTCAGCCTCAAATGTCCTGTTTAATACTGTGGTATTTTCCAAGATTAATTTAATGTATTCATGCATTTTCAAAGGCAAATTATTTGTGAATGTCACATAATTAAAGCCTCTGGGAACCTAGATACATTGGTATTTTAATATTACTAGGAATTTGAAAACTTGTATTTCCCAGTTTATAAACTTGGGTATGTGCACTCCCCAGCACTGTACCCCTAAACTAGCAGGCTGGTTTACTTAAGCTCTGTCTTTAGTCACTGGAGAGAATCTGCTGCAGGGATAATTCAGACAACCTGTTGGCTTCTGCCCTGTACTGAGGGCACTTCTTGTCTCGAGACACTTGTCCTACCTTCTCCCTCTTTCTCATGAGGGAGATTAACTGGTCAAGTTCCAGTGTTGGGTAATGTACATTTTACATATCTTTTTGTGTCTGTACATATATAGACATTGATCCTTACAGCTAAAAGAAGCTTACCAAAGCTAACAGAACAAGACAAACAGACTAAAATATTTATAACGTATTATTTCTTGTGTACTAATAACAATGATAACCTGATAAACTATTGGTAGACAAAGTTAATGGAAAGTTTGAATGGGAATAAAATGAGGTGTTATTTTAAGATTTGACGTGAAACTTCAGCCTGTTGATGTTTAGTTTCCAGGGGTGGAGGTGGCTTGTGTCAGGAAACAGCTGTTTGGGGGAAGGCAAGATGAAGAGAACAGGTAATCGTGAATTCAAGAGAGGGCTGTGGTGACGCCTGGGTTGAGTGGCAGATGGGTGAGGTTACGAAAAGCCCACAGAAAAGGGCATGGTTTGAAAGGTGGAAGTGGGTTTGTGAGTTCCTGGCATTGCGAGTTCCTGGCATTGCTGGTCATCGCCTTCTCAGTATAACCAGGTACAGGGCAGAAGTTGCAGCTGGTAAGGGTGATGGGATTTGCTGGTTTTGCTTTGGATAAGAACGACCTGAATTCAAAGAACACCTTGCAAATGTATCCGTATGTACGTTAAAGACTTCGTCATAAAAATTATTTTTATGGCAAAATCTGCCCTCATTTTTTTATGAATTGAATCTGGCTGTGCTGTAGCTTTCACTTACGTAAGTGCATTTCCTGATTGCCTTTCATTTCAGGACACTCCATGGCTTTGATGATATCATAGAATCTTAGAATACCAGGTTGGAAGGGACCTCAAGGATCATCTGGTCCAACCTTTCTTGGGAAAAACATGGTCCTAGACAAGATGGCCCAGCACCCTGTCCAGCCAATATTTATTTTTTTTTTAGCATTCCATGAACATACGTTGTATTTCATGATTCCATGAACAACCATCTATTTCCCCAACTTTGTGCTACCTCCTTGAATTTGATTGTGCATCCTTTCTGCAGCGTCACGTTTGCATCTTTCTTCCCATCAGCATTAACATAATCAATGCACTCAGCCCTTGGCAGAATTGCAAGCCCTTCATACTTCAGAGTAGCCGCTGTCCCCAGGCAGGGATTTTGCAGGGAAGGGGGCTCCTGCCCCCTCCAGGACCATCGGCCCATCTGCCCCCAGTGCTCCTGAGGACGGGCTCCCTGCCCGCACAGCGAGTGGTGAGCCGGGCCGGAGGTGTAAGTGGCGGGGGCAGTTATTGCACGTTGCTTCAAAATGCAAGAACGGAACAAAAAAGCTGAAATTTTCTAGAAAATGTTGCATTTCTTTTGAGTATTTTTCACCGGCGGTGACACAAGCACATCTGTTGATGCCTAGTAGGCTGCTGCTCAACCCTGTCTTGAGGACCCACAAGTAACCATTGTGTTGGACAACACGACTGGCCCTGGAGCTCGCTCGTCATACGGTGCCGAACACTGAAGCTATTCATGGTGTCGGATTCAAGGGGCTGACAGCAATCTTTATCTCTGCATTGAAACTAGAATTTTGCTCTGGGACAGAAGCAACAAAGCTCAAGGGGAAAAATGCCTGTGTTCAGCACCGACTTGTTTCACGCTGCCAATGGCAAGGCAGGAGCGTAGTGAAGTCCCCTCTTCCCTGAGCCAACGGCAGGTGGTATCAGCTCTTGAGTGTCTGGAGCTTATGGCTTGTGTTCTGTATATGTTCATCTTTCTCAAACATGGGGTTTTTATTTTTTTTAATCTCATTAGATCAGAAGGGAATAATGCTTTTCTTAAAGATTCCTTGTACTATTGGTCTTCATTTTTTTAAAAATCCAGCATTGATTATATCTGTATTATTGATTTGTATCTATGGAATGTAAATACAGCTTCAAAATATTGTTGTGATGTCAGGCAGAAGGAAAGGGGATGTTTTTTGGCTAGTTTCAGCATCTAAAATCAATAGTTAGAAATGATACATCAGAAGAAATACTGCGTTTGCTAGGAATTGGTGGCATGTCTGAATTTGATGCTTTGGGCTTTGCAGCAGCAGAGCAGGAGCTAATAAATTTTCAAAAGTATTAAACAGATTCTGTTAATTTTCAGGGCCAAAAGGAAACAAAACTCAGAAACCGCAGAGGCATTTGTGTTAATTTCTAACTCTTTGTTTAAGAACTCTCATGGGAACCTCTTAAAACCAACAGGTGTTTTCTAGCTTTTTAGGTCTTTATTGTTTTCTAGCTTTTTAGGTCTCCCTGGAAACATATAAACAATTGTATCACATGCCTGCTCTTTGATCAGAGTCTTGAAATGCTGAAATTCTCATTTAATTGCAACACACACTGTTTGGTAATGTGAATTTGTGAAATAGTGTGTCCTTAAAATAGCTTTATACCTAGGTCATGGCAAATACATAAGCAAATTCAAGCTGTACCAGGGTAGTAAGTAGTGGCAATTGGTAATTGTTGTAGCAAAATCAATTTTGGGATTGTTGGGACAGCAATGTTGTTGTGGGGTTTTTTGGTGGTGTTTTCCTCCCTCCCCCAGTTTATTTTAATTACGACCAAAGTGAAATAATTGAGCAAGGATGATGTTTACAGCAAAAATTCCTTAGTATTGCTGGGCCCCAAAACGGGAGGTTTCTCTGTACCAAATCCCTGTAGCCCGTGTTGCTTCTGGATTGTTTGGCAGCTGTTCATTTTATTTTGTTGGTTTTTTTTTTTTTTTCCCA
>WEKW01015901.1:902426-1038499 GCA_013389905.1 Sula dactylatra
TTTTTCCCAAGGCAGACAAGCAGGTATTGAATACGTTTATGCTCTCATGTCTTTCTGTAGGAAGAATAGCCAACGAGGCATTGCCTGTTTTTATAAAGTTTCTGGAATGCTAGAATCATTTGTATGCTTTGTTTCCAAGCAAACAAAGTCAGGACAATGGAGAAAGGATATTGTTATTGGGCCTCTGGGACTCTACTACTGCATTTTATTTTTAAGTAGCCTGTAATATTTCTGATCTGATATTCTAAGCAATATAAGAAAATTCCAAGCTGACGGCTAGCTTTCCTTATTTTGGAAATGTCTCTGCTTCCCCCCCCCCCTTTTCTTTTTTGTTTTTGTTTTTAAACTTAAGATGCAGGTTATTTTCTTCATGTCAGAACAGCTTATCTACTGGTGGTGGTGGCACCACTGTATCTGAAAAGTTCAGCAAAAATTAATTCTCACCACAAATCAAACCAGCTAATGTGAGTGTTAATGTCCTGCCAGAAGGTAAAGTGGAAAGTAAAAAACGAAAATAAATTACGCAAATAAATAGCATTGCAAGAAGGAGCATTGAGTGTAGGGTTAGATGATAGATGTTGTTTGAGACTGTCTTGAGTGTCCAACCGTGAGCTTTCGGCCAGGTAGGATTAAGTCTTTAGAAACCGCTTCAGGTCTTCCACTTGCATCTGAATGAACGAGGAAACTTTATAGTGTTGAATCCTGGAGGGGACTAAAATTATGTCATGGCCTTGTCGTCCACAGACCCGAATCCAGACTATTTCTCCTTCCACCATTGAATAATGTTAGCAGGCTTTATTCTGTAGATGTCTGTTAAAACTTTATTTTAAAATGTTGTTTCCTGTTAACTGAATGCCCTGGGGTGGTCAGGGATCCCTTGCTCCAGCCTGAAGGAGAGCAGTTGAATGGTACTTCAACACAACAGTCCAGTTTGATGCTGTCTGGGTTTAATTTAACAGATTTGGGGCATTTTCTGGCATTATTTTTAGAAGAGAAGGAAGAAGTTTCTTGCTGGGAACGCTGAGCAGTTGTTACTGCGCGTGGGTGGGCTGCATCTGGGCAATGTTACATTTCGTTTCAGTTCATCTCTTGGGGGATACCTTCTCTCCATTTATGTCTTCAACAACATGTTTACTGTTAGCATTTTACAAAAAAATCTGCTAGTTTTCATTTTCCTTTTACAATGTTTCTGCATTACAAATGGAACAAATTTATTGCATGTTCTCACTGAGTTACCCTCAGTTGCTGGTAGCCCACGAGGACCTGCCAGGAGCCACCTTAGTCTGCGCAAACCCTATTTCAGCAATACTTCTGCTACCCTTGAAATAAAAAGTTCACTGATACTGTGAAATAATGCATGGTATTGCGAACATAGAGAATATATTATTGCGTGGTATTAAGACACTAACGGGGGTAGCTCTCTGGGCTAATGTTGCGGCATTCTGTGCTGTTTCCTTTCAAGGCTTAGGCTACGTAAGTTTGAGAGTGCCTCTGATGCTGACCTGGTGCAGGTCAGCTTGTGCAGGAGCTTTCCTAAATTTCTGACGAAGGCATAAAGTGATCATGCCTGGTAACGAAAAGATATTTCTGTAGTTCAAGTCTGTTAGAAGGATGAGGATGGTTGCCAGAGAGGAAATGACCATTAAAAGAAGAGGTAAGAGTTGCTGTCAAAATTCTTTTTCATGGTGATGTACAGAATTTGCGACGTGACTGAAGGAATCTCATTGGCAAATGCGGGTTTTGGAGAAGAGGAGCTACAGAAAGGTGCTGCTTCTTTCAGTAAACGCAGGAGGAATGAAGAGAGAGAAATCCTTCCTCAAATGCACAGATGCATTTGCTGTAGTAGAAGTGACTCTGTATATTGTCTCAAAAATATTACATTTTTTTTTTTAATTTTAGAGGAGTTTTTGATGACTTGGTAGTAGTAATCTTCCAGCATTCATGCTATCATTTCATTTTTGAAGGCTCTAAGCTGGGGTGTGGTTCTTCTCTTTGGTCCCCCCCCGTCCCCCCCCAGCTGTGGTTTAACTAGTGAGAAGCTACTAAACCAGTCATAGCTCTGAGGTCTCAGCTTCCGGAGGGCCCTGAATATTAGACTGAAGGATAAGAACAGTCAGAAGTATTTAAAACTAGATGCCTTTGGTTTCTGTCCCCCTGAAACAGATCTCCCCGAGAGCTGAGGTTGCAGTAGGGGCCCTTTACACTCCGCAGGGAGATGTAGCGGAGCAACGTGCCTCACTCAGGAGACTATCTGTTGATTTTTCTGCCGCGTCCTTGGAGTGCGGACAGTCGTTCTTGGCGTGGCCCGTCAGTCTCTTGAGCGATTCACGTCACTGTTGCTGGTTTGTGGACCCGCCTGCCGGGTCCCATCACCGTCTCTATCCCTCCCATGCGACAAGTGGGAGAGAAGAGCACACAAGCAGAAAAGGCCTTTCTAAGCTGCTTGATTTCTAGCTCTGTGGTGTTTATGGTTGAATTCATCTGTGTAGGCCTGTCTGACCACCAGTATTGGAGGGAAAGGTTCATCTGTAAGAAGCACTCTGATGTTCGAGCCTTTTAAAAGCAATCAAGTCAACAGAGGGTGTTTTCTCCATGGAAAAATAGGCAGTTGGTGCTAACAGCTGGGCATAACTCTCCACTCTTCCCAGTGGAAGAGACTGGGGCAGCAGAAGAGCCTGTGGAGGGTCAAGTCTACCACTTGACTTTAAAACCCTGTCATATGTGGACTTGACTTTGAAAAAAGTTTGTGTTTTATATGCATTGGAAGTTACGGGACTGAGGAGGTGGTAGGAGTCACAGTACTGGTGATCATCCTCAGCCTTGAGCAACTCCTGGAGATCCCAGAAAATACATCGGTGTTTGTTATGTGTTTCAGCTTGGCGTTGTAGAACTCCTTCCTCATCATATTTTTGCAAAATAGTGAGATTCCCTATGAAATCTTGTATTTTTGAAAGGAGATTTATCTGTGTTCATTTCACCCTCCCACCGGTAGTTTTTGTTTTGCATCTGGATTTCTGCTTGTTTATCCAGTCTTCAAACAGGAACATCTGACGTGCTGCTGGAGCCAGTAGTAATAATGACTTAAGAAAGAATGAAGTTCACCATTTCTCTTTGGATAATCATATGGAAGAATAGCTGAAATAAGCAAAAACTGACACAAGTTTGACTTTTCATCTCCCACGTTAGGCAAACAGTGGTTCTGAGTTTCTACAGGAAGGTCTTAGGATAGCAGCGTCCGAGCAAAAAGGTCAAGTGCCTGTAGGACATATCCAATATATTCAAATGAAGGAACTTCGTATAAACGCAAACGTGAAATGCTCCCTGAGAGCGATAGCTTTTATTTATCCCCTCAGTGTTACAGAAAACAAACTTGGAACCAATTTCTGCTCTTTAAAGCATCACTGCGAGTCTCTGGAGGATGCTGTCCTCCTTCCTGTACTTTTACAAGTCTCCAAGGAAGGGTCCTCTCCAGTCGACTCAATATGTGAAGTTGGAAGTTTCTTCCGCATGAAGGCGGAGAAACAGTTTATTCACATCACATTTTCTTCTTAAACAGAAAGGAAGAAAAGGCTATAGGTTAACTTGGCATCAAAGCACATTTATAATGAAAATTGGCAATCATAAGGGGAGGGGGGGATGTCATGTCTCCTGTACTGCAACGTTTGATGACAAAGTAGTTACTTGAATCTTACTGATTGATTGTGGAATGGTCAGGGCTAAAGCAAGGCTGTGCCAGAACGAAGATGAAGGTGATACTTAAATGTTTCCTGCTGTTGAGGTATGCGATTGTGAGAATCCTGTTGTGTTGAAACTTAATTCCTCAGAAACAGGAGATTGTGTGTACTTATCTGGAAGTTACCTTTCTTTCAAGCTGATAAAATTCTGAGGAGAATGACTTGTGTCATCTCATTTGGAACAGGTTTTTTTAGGCACTCTAGTTTTGATGGACCAATATATTCTTTAAATCATATTTAATGCAATCTGTCATGTTTATGAAGTACAGCTGAATTATGTGGGCTGTGGAAGAGGGAATTGAAGGAAATAACTTGTTAACTCTTATCAGTGATCTGACAGTGTGGATCCTGCTCCCAGGCTGCAGATGAGTGTCCATTGTGGCAGAGCTGACCTGGCAGCGCCCGTCTCCAGGATAAGGAAAGGGGTATGTGCTGCTGCTTGCGTTACACTGGAGAAAAACTACTCTGAAGTCTGTGCAAATGGTTCACAATTTACCGGAGCACTAGGCAGAGATGACTGCAGGACCTGCAAGCAGAGCCTGTGTTGAGGAGCTGCTTTGCCCATCACAGTCGGTCTTTCTGGTCTGTTTATCTTCCCTTTTGCCCACCGGGAGCCAGTATGTGAAGGCGATTTTTGGACAGGAACAGTTACAATCTAAACAGAGAAGACAGATGAAGGCTGAAATAAATGAACTAACAGTGTTCTTGTTTTGTCGATTTGAATGAAGGCTGTTGTGGTTGTATGAGTGTCTCCTTCCAGCAAAAACTTGTTGATAGGTTTCTGCCTGTCCTCAGTTACTTATTCGCGCCCCTGAGCTGCCACTCACTGAAGATGTATAATGTTGTTCTTTGTGGGCTGTAAACCAGATCAGGGAAATCCTTCTGGAGGGCTCTTGCTTTAGTATTTTATTTATTTATTTTAATTGAGATAGTTTTTCAGGCTGGTTTACAGAAAACAGTTATGCCAAGACCAGCGGTGGTGTGGTGCAGAGCAGCTGAGGTGGTTCTCAGCTATGGAGGGAGGGGAGAAGAGAAGAAGGGGCAAAAAAAAGAGGTCCCTTTGATCTTGGATGTTGTTTTTATTGCTGTTCGTGTTCATGCACGTGCTGCACTCTTGTTTTCTTGATGCTGTGAGCTGTGCTTCCTTTCAGTGTAATGTTGAAAAAAAGATCCCCTATGGCTATATGGTGTTTTAGATGGCTACGTCGCAACTGGTGGTCGTGTCTTAAAGACGACACACAAAGACAAAAGTAAAGAAATTGAACAGGAAAAATTACAACCTAGTTATTACTAAATCAATATGAAAGTCGACGAGGAGAACCGTGTTTCCGTAAAAGCACAGACAGCTGTGAAGGAGCAGCCCTTTCCTTGGGCAGTGGCAGTAGGTGCTGTAGCCAGCACTGCCCTTAGGGTAGGGGGAATTGGCATTGCCCAATAACCCGAGATGGTGACTTCAATTTGTGGCTTCCCCTGCATTTCCCTGTTTGAGAGCACACCCTTGTACCACCCAGCTTGTCACGTTTGTGCTTCATGTGACACTTCTCTGATTGTCCCAGGGAGAAATTGCCTCGGTCTCAGTAATCTGTTCAGAATGAGCATGTTATCAAACCCTAACGTTATTTCTGGACGTTGCAAAATGAAGATGTTTTCAAGACACATATTGCCACATATTGATGCAGAGCTTAGTCATCAAGTTTTTCTCCTGTTAATTTGTTAAATAACTATTTAAAACTCTCCAATAGCAAATACATCTTGGCTATTTAAAAAAGGAAAAAAACCTCCTATGTCCTCTGTGTATGTCTCCTATTATCTTCGTCAGAAGTACAATTTCTCCTCTGACACAGAGGGTAAATCCAGAGCTTCTACAGCAGAACCCTAAAATGTTTGCTGCAAACACACATCCCTTGTTAACTACTATTTACATAAAACATGCTGACACCACTTTGGGGAGATTGAGTAGGATTCTTTCTCAGCTGTTGAAATTTGCACACAAGATGGAAGATGTTTTGATTAAAAAAAAAGGTTAGCTGAATATTTTTTTCCGTTTATTCCCATGTGTCAAAATCAAAGCAGTGTTTCTCCAGGCGTTTTGCCCGTTTTCTTTTTTTGTTCCTCTTGTTCAGTTGTTTGGATTTTTTTCCCTCAAGGTTGGGATTTGGTTTTTTCTTTTTTCTCTTAATGGAGGAATTCAATTGCTTAATGAGATAAATACATGTAAAAATGCCTTTTAGGCAGAAATGAACATACTAGTACTAGGTTTTAGATTCTTGTTCATTTTTAGTAGCATTGGTAAATTCATTCTTTTATTTATCGGTATAGGCAATGGTGAACGAGGGACAGCCGGTGGGGGACCTGTGAGACTTCACCGATTAATGTCCTCCTGCTGCAAGAACAGTAATGAAAAAGATTAGTTATAATGTCTATTTTACTTCTACACGTTCTTCTACCTTGTGAGATTTCCAATATCAAGCCCTTTTTGTGATAACATTTTAGTACGTGGTCGCTTAGTTTATTATTGAGCTGCATTTCAAAAGCCTCCTGTCAAGGAGAACTCCCAACTTTCGTAATCAGTGTTGAAATGACTTCTTAAAAGCATAAAATAGGATCTTATCTTTTTTTTCCCTGCAGTGAGGAAAAACATTCCCTTTCTCATTTCTTTGTTTTTATTTTCTCTGTGGGATGCTAGTGCTTCTGGCCACTCAGCAACGAGATCTTTTTTTAGAAACTAGAGCAGAATTTTCATAATAAACCTGATCTCATACAGATTCGGAGCCTCCTTTGGGGGAAGTGAGGGAAGGAAGCTGGAATTAGGGAGGTTTATAAGCAATGTAATTTCAAGGATCCACATTCTAAAAAGTCTCCATGGATTTGCTACTGCTGCCTGTATTAGAAGACCCTTTAATTTGCTTTTAATTAAAATGATTTTCATTTATTCTGTGCCTTCTTCAGAGGTCCCAAGGCACCTTACAAACTTGTGATTATATATATGAAATGCAAAATCCATATTCATGCGATGCTGAGGTTTCACGTTGAAGTTAAGGATGAAAAAGAGTTTTACCCTCCTTTTTGCTGTTTGTATTTTTAGAACCTCAATTCCCCATTACAGTGCAACTTTTAAAGCACTGCAGTTGTACATGTTTGATCTCAACGAGATTGCAGTCCAAAGTGTAAACATTGACCTTCCTTAAATACCTTATCTGAATAATATATTTAAATAGCCAAGGCTTCATTTTCGCAGCCTTAGTAAGTTGAAGGAAAAAATCATGTAAATACCTTTATTTTTTAAAAAAATAGGTAGTGCGCCGAGAAGTCCAAACCAAAAGGCTATGAAAATGATATAGTAAAGAGGAAACTGTTACGTAGCTTGTAAGTATAGTTTAGGTTATGCTAATTTTCTTTTAAATAGCTGATCTTAATACAATGTCAATACTCAGAAATGAAGAAAAACCTTTCCTAAAGATGACTCTGCTGCACTACATTTTACTTGTATACTCCCCAGTAACTGCTAAAGAACAGAAGTAGGGTCATCAACCGGGAAATACCCATATTTTAAATTACTTTGGTGGTGGTTTCTTTCTTTCTGGTTATTTGCTGTGGATTTAAAGCTGTGGATCAGCACAGAAACCTGAAGACGTCCAAGGAGCAGTATGGATAACGCAGTCTCAGGTAGGAATTTGATGCCCTAGCTAAGGTGACTGTGATGGAGCCGGCGCTGGAGAGAGGAGCAGCAGAGAGGGGAAACTGGCAGGAGCAAGGATGTGCAAATGCTGAATTTTTCCCGAGGCTGGCAAAGTTGCTTTTTATCTTGGTTCTTTCTGTTCTGGAAGAAGCATAAACTGTAGTGGCAGAGATGCTAAGATTTTTTTCTTCATGCTCATGAGTTTAGACAGTTCTGAATTAATGTTGGGACATTTTGTAATGACCTGCAGTCTGCGGGAGGCAGAAGTTCTTCGTGTGCTTTTGCACGATGTAGGCAGCCATACAAATTCAGTAACTGTACCATGAGTTTTTAATATGCGGTAATTAAAATGGAAAACCATAACAAAGTCCCTAAAAACAATTTAAACATTTCATAATAAAATTGTCTTGAAAAAATGGGTCTTCTACTGTCAAAGAAGAAAACCTGAAACTTTTGCTTGTTTATGGAGAGCCAGAAATGTCACTGTTCAAGTTAGGGTAAGCAAAATGCCATTTTTGACATTACACTGTTGTTTGAGGATCTTACACCAGAATTGTGAGCAGCACATTTTCTTATAATACTGTTTTTGTTTTCTACATGAATACAGCAGTGTTCGTTTCTACGGAGGAGTTATTCATGAGGAGCTCACAGAACTCGCTCAGGATCTGGGAGGAGGGTAGATGGCTGTGCTCAGCAATTTGACCGAGGATGGGATTTTGGGGTGTTTTGCGGGATTAACATTTGGAAGGTTGACATCTTTGCATGGATAACTAATGTACAATTTAAAAAACCTGACGTTATTGTCTACAGCAGCTACAATTCTGTAGCCTGCTGGCAGTCATCTGCCAAAGCTGGCCAGGTAGGGTGGAGGTGGCGCTGGTGGAGTCTGTGGTCGAGTAGCAAGAACTGAGCGATCCCAGTGGACGGACAACTTCAGCTTGCAGGTTTTCCCTCCCCACCACTTGAATGATTCAATTAGAGGCTTATGGGGTTTTTTGTTTGTTTTTCTTCCACCGTTATTTCCCCATCCTGTTCCCTGTCTCCTGCTCTGCAGCCAAATCCGTAAAGTCTCGGTATTATTTTCAGGTATAACTGGTCAATAAAGGTGACTGAACATGAGAAGGCTGGCATCTGGCGAAGCATTAGTGAAACACGTTGTAAGGCAAAGCATCTCCTAAGGGCAGGTATGCCTTCTTATCCCCTCTGTGTCCTCTTCTGTAGTCCATGGTTGACGGTGGCAGCAGATTTCTGGTGGTTGAGTCTTTCTTCAGACCTGGAGCAGCTTGTTTCCAATGAGAAGGTGCTTGCAAACTTTGACCTGAGAATCCGTGGATCTCTGGTTTCTGGAAATATGTTAGGCAGTAGGAAAACTGTATTTTTAAAAGTACAAATGACAGTTGCAAATTAAAGCTGAAAAGGCCTTCTGTTTCTTTTATTCTGGTTTTCAGTTGACTCCTACCTTGGGTAAGATGTTTGAATTAGAAAGGTGGTTATAACCATCTTATGAAACCACTGCGTTTTGTTGCTCTGTAAATAGGTTATAATAAATGACTGCTTTGGGATCGTGTTCATCTGAGACCAAGAAACATGCTGCTGCAGGGCGATTTCTTGTGAAATTGTAGGCCGTTAAGATGATGGACTTAGCAGCAGCTATCCACATACAGTTTTATTAAGGGCCACTTTATGCATTTGTGGTGAAAACCATAGCAGTTGTGTATTTTCAATGACTTTGCAAGGCATCTGTATTGCATCGACTGTGCTTCATTGTTTCATTTAGGCACAGATGTTAGAAAAATGACTGAATGGAGTTATATAAAACTCTGGTGCAAATTGTTATTGTCTTTGAAATTAGGATGGTGTCATCTTGTTTTGGCTCCGGGGAGGTTGGATGAAATGGGCTTCCTAGAGGAACATCAAACACCGCAGTTTGCAGCTGAGCGTGACCCCAAATGCTTTGTGAGAGCTCGCTGCTCTCAATCCCTTTAGTGGTGCTACCACCATGTGGCACCAGCGTGAATTATTATCCCCGGGAAAATGACATTTACGCTGCGTGTCGCTGCCCGTGGGAGGACGTCGGTATCAAATAAAGTGCCATCGTGTTGGAAGTGCAGTCGAAGAGGTGCGTGCTGCTGCCCTGATGTGTTGCTTCAGGACAGAAGGGTGTAGAGAAGTGACTGTAAGTTAAATAGACTTAATGAACAGCCTTATAGGCTTCCCACACAGGAATGTTCACTGCTCTTTAGGCAGCGCCGTTGTATTTTGAGGGTGAGGGGAAGGTACATGGAGGGGAGATTCCTGAGATAACCCATGTAATTCCTGAGGTTTTTGGCCAGGTCTGATTTGGCACACATTCATGTTCAGGAGTTCATCTGTGAGTTTATCTAAAGCTGGATATGCAGTGAATGTTTCAAAGTTGTTGTCATCTTGTTCGTGCAAGAGAGGAAGTTCCTTAATGAGCACAGGGTAGAAGTCATTTTCATAATTACTGTTCTAAAATAAATTTAGGAAATAATCATGAGTTTACTTGACAGTTCCTGGAAAACCTAACCGAAGGCCCAACTTTCCACAGAAGATTGGACCAGGTGGTCTCCAGAGCTCCTTGCCAACCTCAGCTTTTCTATGATCAATTTTAAAATCACTTGGCATGTTTCCTTCAGGACTTGCACCCTTTTCAGCAGATGCAATTAATTAATTTCAGGTGGAAGTGGGTGCTGAAAAGAAGCCTTTGGGGGTCACATGTAAACTAGTTTCAAGCACTTTTCTGGGTTTTTTTTTTTTGGGACAGGGAGTGCAAACCCCTTGTAATGCATGCATTAATGCAGGATGAGTAACTAGCATATTAGAAATAAATGCAGTTGCACACCCATCAGTGAGCATCTGAGTTGAGCTATTTCTGCTTCACTGAGGTGTGGTTACGTTTGCGAGTTCGTCTTTCCTGAGTGCTTGTGGCAAATGGTCAAAACATTAGCAATTGAAGTCTGCTGAAATAACTGCAGATCTTATAGCATTTTATATTCATCAAGAAGCAATTTTCGTTGTTTTTTTTTTTTTTTAAGATGCGATACAAGAGTTGGATGTTACTTCACGTTGTCCTGATTTTGTATTCTGTATACATCTAAAACATCCTAACAAACATCCTTTGTACATCAAAAACATAGAAGGCTTGCAAAGCCTGACCTCTGAACACAGTGTTTTTTCCTGTTTACGTTGGCCAAGACCCTTAAAAAAAAAAAAAAGATTTGTTTTGTCATGAAGACGACTACTAAATAAGTTCACATCTGTGGAAGCTTGTGTAAGGTAGATAGTGAAACTTGGCATGTTCTGCATGTTCTTGGCCTTCCAGGAGATCATTCAGGACTTCTGTGTGATATTGTCATTTTATCGTTGCAACCACATGGGATCAAAATGAAATGACTGCTACTGTGCTCTAGCAGGGAGCAAACTCTGAAGTCTGATTTGCACAGCAGCTGTTCCTCATTTAATCTGAACAAACACAAGAGCAATGGTCTTTACACATTATTTTTCCACTGGATATTATTCAGCCATATATTCCTACGTAACATCTCTGCCAGTGACCTGGATGATGGGATGAAGTGCGTGCTCAGCGGGTTGGCAGATGGGCTCAGTTTGGGAGGAGCGGTTGCTGTGCTGGAGGGCAGGGATGCTGTGCAGAGGGACACTAAAAAGCCTCCTGGCGTTGGCCAAAGCCAAATGCAAGGGTGTGAGGGCGTGAAGTATGAGCCCAGAGGAGAGGGCTTGCAGGGTGGGGACTGACCTGCAGTCTTCAGCTACCTGGAGGAAGGTAATGGAGAAGACCAAGCCAAGCTCTACGCCAGGATGCACAGTGCAAGGACAGGAGGCAGTGGGTGCAAGCAACTGGTTATATAGGGGAAAATTGCAACTGGTTATATGGGGAGAAGAAGATTCCCCGTGAGGGTGGCACGCAGCACTGGAGCAGGAGCTGCAGCATCCCTTCCTCGGAGTCCCGCCAGCACGAGCACACGTCCCAGCAGCCGGGAACTCAGCTCTGCTTTCAGCAGGAGGTTGGGCAGGAGGACCCCAAAGGTCCTTCTCAGCCTAAGTTATTCTATCTCCTCGAGTGTTGATGCCCACCGAAAATCCTTGCCAGGAAGCTGTACATGCTGTTAAGTGACTTGCTATTGTTTATTGTGAATTAAGGAAAAAATGCAAAAATTTAATCCTCTGAGTGACTTATGAAAGGGAATTCACATCTGTGTGAACTCCAGCTGCACCCAGGTATATACAGCATTATTCCAAAACGCTCTGCTTAATTTGTTCATTATTATTAATAATTATGATTAGTCTAAGAAAATGTTTCACACTTATGTTCGGAGTCTGTATTGACAGAATAGCGTAGCTTATCACAGCAGGAGTTTGTGCTGTTCTGTGGGACTGCACTGCTTTAAAACATCCTCTGGTTACAGTTGTTCACTGAATTATATTTTAAATTAATTTTCATGAAGTAGATGTACTGCTATGCTTCTATTTTTAGAATATGCTTTTCTTCTTTTTTTTTTTTTTTTTTAGCCATGCTGTTAGCTGGTGCAATACTGGAAATCAAAAACAATTCTGTTGATTCAAAGCAAAGTAAAATTTTATGTTCATGTACGGCTTAAAGCGTTAATGCTTATAACCGACTGTAGGGAAAAGGAAAGGGTTGTTCTCCTGTGATGTAAATCTGATCAGTATACTTGACTCAGGGAAGTAAAAATCTTGTTGGTAAAAGCATCATTACAGTCCATAGCTTACGTTTTCAAAGAAACTAAGAAGTGAATCCATATTTCAGTGATCAAAAGATAACGTGTTTGAACAGTGGTCACTCACCAGCACCCACCCTCTGGAAAGAGCTTATCTCCTTGAGCCATGCCACTGTGGTAGTATTTATATCAAAAATAGTGCTATTCCGAGTCCATTGAACCGGGATGTGTAACACCAGAAATAGTTTGTAGAGGAAGTAAGATGTATATCTATATAACTTTGTGTGCTAGCTATGCTACAGGTATGTATACTTACATATCCATACAAGTATCATAGCTATACATACATGTAAGCTAACATACAGTTTTACTCTGTTTTGAATTTTCATTGTTGAACGATAAGTCAGTTTTGGTCAAGTTGGTACAGTTAGGTCTTACAATACATCCACTTTTGTGTTTTTAGTGATGCATTTTGCATATGTGGATGAGCATGCGCTAATTAAAAGTCGTAGAGCGGTAAAAGTCATGGCTCTTTTTGTTGAAGCAGAGAAGGGTTCCCCTCTGCAGGCATCAAGTATCAACAGAAAATGTACTTAGATTTAGATCTTCATAGAAGGAAAAGGTTGGGAAACTGCACAGAAAGGTATGCAGATAAGTTTCCCATTATATTCATGTTGGTTTACAAAAGACTGCTGCTGAATGAATCACTAGAAGAGCTCCTGTGGCCTCTTTTGGGCAATATTTGGAAAAAGTACTTAATTACCAGTGCTGGGAGGTGGAGGGAGGCAGTGGGCTACAGCCGTAGCCCTTGGCCATTGCAACCGACTCCCATGGGTACGGTAAATGGTTTAACTGAGCACCGAAACCCCTGCATTTTGGTCAGAAATCACTCTGTAGCCTAGCCCGCACATGGCGGCAGCTCGGCCTGGGGACCTCCTTGCTTTCATCGGTGCTTGCGCAGGTCACTGCAGGTGGGTTGGGTTTCTGGCAGCACCGTGAGCCATCGGGACCCCTGGGTGCAGCAAGTTGGCCCCCAGGGACGGGCAGAAAGCTGGGGACCTTTTCAGAGCCAGCAAGATCTTCTCAAGAACTTCTTATCTACTGAGTTTAGAGATGACCAGTTGTGTGTATAGTCAGCGTTTTCCCCCATCTTACCAGTTTGCATTGGTCACGATTGAGTGGTGTGAAACCTTTCCCCAAATCTGATTAGCAAATGTTAACTTTGACCAAACTGAATAACTTTAAACCTGCAGATTTTGTCACCTCCCTGTTTATCCTTTTTCCAGATTCCTGAAGAATGGCATTTCTTTTATTTATGTTGTCCAGGCGCCAGCGCAGCTCCTCGTGAAACACCACTGTGAAAACCAGTAAGTGGTTAGAGTAGAAAGAGGACGGGGCAGAAAAAGTGGTTCACCTGCTAGTGAGTCTTCACCTGTGTCCCGTGGTTAACATACAACGAATACAAAAACTTCAGTATTATGTTTTCCAAAAATGATCTTTTGGATGCGTCCTCCATCACAATGTTATTCTTAGTGATTACCGTTTGTGAAATAAGGAGGAAAACAACCCAGTGACTCCAGGTGTCTTGCTGTTGCTCTTAACTTCACGTTTTGTTTGTGTGCCTATACATTACTCGTGAAGCAAAAGTTTTGCTTTATTATTGAAGAATCGAGATGTGCATTGTTTAGAAAATACTCCCTGCAGGTTTACCTTTCACTAGCTCAAAGGCACTTTAAAGAAGGCATTGCCTTATCTCAGTAACGCATCTTGGAAAGTCATTTAGTGAGCAAATTGCCAGATAATTGCATTGGTGGTAATTGCATCTTAAATTGATCTGCTGTTGAGAAAGATGTTGAAAATGAACTGTTCTTAATCATGATATCAAAACATTGGTTCTGCTCTATTAATTAGCGTGCTGTGAAATAGGAATTTTTTTTTTAAGGAAGCAACTTAAGCTGATCTGGTTTGCTTTTTGTTTTTAGTTAATGCCTTTAGTTGGTTCCCTGAAAGAATCAAAGCTCTGTGCCTGTGTGTGTGAGAGGGAAATCGAAGCGTGTGGGATGTCGACGAATGAAAGCACTAAAGATATTTTTCCATAACAGAAATTTTGAGGTATATCTCAGGATTTTGTGTAGCTTCGCCGAAACATTTTTCTCTTTCCTTCAACCCTGCTGTTTTCCTAGCAGCTGCTCACCAGTGACAGCGCACGCTTTGCTTTTGAGCCTGTCGTTAGCTGTAAAACCTCTGCGTCAGTCTGTCGGGTATGTCTGCATTTTCCTTCGCTGACCTGGTCAGAGAAGGTGAAGCCTGAGCAGGCAGGAGATGCAGCAAGCTTCTGTTCAGACGTGGGGGGGTTCATTTCATAGGATGTTTATGACTTAAGTTGCTTCTCTCCCACAGATACACTTTCCTTTACAGTCGATCTACTTGACCTGTGAACAAAAGGTCTCTTGGAAGCCAGTGTGCGTTGATTTTGTATGTTGTTGGGTTTTGGTTTTGGTTTGAAGCGCTGTTTTGCAGAGTAGCATTGACTTAGTATTCACCTAAATTTAGTTACCATCAGTTTTGTTGATAATTAGACTTGGTTCTCTGCTCTCCAGCAATCCTTTTTTTTTTTTTTTTTTTTTAATATCTTTGTGTAGCTTAATTCTGTGATATGGCCAAAAATCTAAGACCACAAAATAGGCGCAAAATCAGCTGGAGCCTGGAAACGAGTTAAAATCCTGTTATTTTGTCTCATTTATTTTTCAGCAACACAGCTATGGTTCTTTGGTGGCCCTTCAGGTTGGGTATGTGGTATATTTGCGAATGAAGGGAGAAGAATTGAGGGTATGATTTCTTTTGAGAATTGCTCCGGTGCTATTTTTGATAAGGCTTAGATAAGTTTTATGAGACAGCTAAGTTGCACTAAATTGTACATTAATGACTTCAGCTGGAAAAGCAGATCATAAGCACAAAATCCGCATGCCACAGGGCAGGTTTTTGTAGCTAGTGCCTGATGTGATGGAAAAGGAAGGGGTATGTTTCAGACACAGACTGCAGAGCTGATGTAAGTGCGGCTTGGTTCCATTTCTCGCCAGCACTGCAGTATGCTGTCCATAGGATGTGTATATATATTATTTTTTTTTGCTGTCGAAAAGTGAGTGAGATGAGGAGAAGCTCTCGGAGCCCCGGCAGTGCCTCCTGCGGTTGAGGTCTCTGGGATAATCCTTACCACTGCAGGAGTGAGCGGTTCTGCCAAGCATACTGCGCTCAGAGCTATATAAGCAAATTATCCTCATTTTCTTCTCTCGATGGCAAGAGGTTGACTTGAATCTGGCAAAATCAGACCTTCCCAATGTTGGTTTTGCAGCTGCCAGAAAGATTTTCTTGCCAAAAAAAATCAGTTCAGGTCTTGCATCTAATGAGGCCTCAAGTTCTTCAGCATTTTCAGACTTCACGAACTCAAGTTTATTTGCTGCCTTTCTGCATTTTCCACAAGTAGCAACTGCTAATCATGTCTAAAGAAAAAAGAGCTGCTTGTTGTTGCGAGAAACACGCGGTCCCGAAAAGCATGTGGGTGAACTCCTCTCTCTCCTCTTCCCACCGCCCCGCTCCAGATGAGTGGGAGTTACACCGTCAGTTGGTGTGGCTTCCCAGAAATTGATTTCCTCGCGTTTGTACTTCCGATAGACTTTAAATTAGTTTTGCCATCTTACAGAGTGCAACTCCTGGTTCCTTCAAATGCCTGTAGACAGACAGTCCTCCGGAGCCTGCTGGGCTCTGCAAACAGAATATGGTCAAAATTACTCCGACCTGGAGATAAAAACCTGGTTACTTTTTCCAAAGGTTCCCCCTCTCTCGGATTTGTGCATCGTCTTCAAACACAGAATTTCTCTTTTTCCTTCTCGTGAGGTGTTTCCCTACACGTATGGAAAAAAATGAAGTCGTTGGAGATGGGATTTTGGGGGGCAGGGAGCAGGGGCACCCGAGCGAGGAGAGCAGGGCATTAACGCCAGCTCTTAACTAGGTTTAAAGAAGTTGAGCCCCAGCTTCTTAAGCTGGGTTTTCCTGTGGCGGAGAGAAGGAGGCTGCGTGGGAGCGTGCCGACGGTGCGTTTGTAGGGACGAAGGAAAATTGCAGAAACAATCTTCTTGTGACTTCCCCTTCCCTCCTCCCCCAGTATTTGTAAATAGGGTGTGACGAGGCTGAGCACTGTATATTGAATATTTTGTTTACCTGTACCACAAGCAGATTTTCTCCATTATTTCCTGGGCTAGAAATACATGGGCAGGTTCTCAATAGCTGCTCTGTTGAAAAAAGAGGGGACTTCACTTTGTTGCAGCTTCAGCCAGTCATTGATTAGCCTGAATGTTTCCTTTTCCAGTCACAGAAGGAAAATTTTGACGTTATAACGTGGCCAGAGCCTCTCAGGTTATTCCATTGAGTCTGTGGGATGAGCATTAATCACATGCTGAAGCCGCAAGTAAAATATTCAGGCAATCAGGGTTTCCATCACGAGGGTGGGACTACACAAGCACACTGAATTTATTCTATAAAAAAGCTCACCCCTTTTTTTGGCTGATATATTCTGAAAGACAAGTTGGACAGACAGCAGCATTCAACTGATCTGAAAAAATGGATCCCGTGGGGCAGTGGCGTTTGTTCTCGGGCAGCTCTGCCTCCGATGGAAAGCAGGTAAATAAAAGGATTTAAAAATAATCAGTTTGTATAATGTAATTTAGCAAAGTGTGCCTGTATTTCTAGATAGGTGTTGTCTTTGGGCCTACAGAATGGAAACGTAGGAGAAGTTGCGTGTCTTCTGTTTTGCCATGCAGGGGCGAATCTGCCCAAATGCTGCCGGGAGAGGAGGGCACGGCTGGGGGTGCAGAAGGCAGCGAGGGACCGGCAGGGACGTGAGACGAGACTGGGACAGTGGAAACACGTCTGATGTGCAGGTCTTGCTGAAATGTAACTCAGCTAGTGTATTTAGCCTGAAGGATGGAAAAGGAATCAATATTACTTTTAGTAGGTTGTCCATTGAAATAATCTCTCCAGGAAAATGAAAATTAAAAAAGTTTAGGAAAGGGACTTTAGAACAGCAAAATATGAATTACTTGGGTGAAAAGCATTGGAAATATAATTTGGAGGATCTCTTTCCTTAATCTCCTAGGCCTGTAATTTTTTGCCCTAAAATGTACCTGTGTGTGACTCGTCTTTATGAAGTTGGTTCTATGGCTTGGGCTTAAAAGTACGGGTGTGTATTGGTGCTTTGACTGTTTGTGGTCCAGAATGTACGGGGTGGGGGGAAACCAAGATAATGTTCCCTGGACCAGGAAACACAGAGAACGAGGAAGGTATTTTAAAAGGGTCCTTGTTTTAGCGAATTTCGTTTGTTACAGTGTGGAAACCAATTACTCAAAGTACAAGGTGAAAATGCAAAGCAAACAAACATAAAAAGTAGAAATATTAGTACCTGTGCATTTGTAAATTATTCTTCTTTCATACCGGAGATTTTGGTGATACTATTTTAAACCTGTTTCGTCAGAAAGGGTTATTAGAGGGAAGTAAGGTTGACTGCTTTAGTTTCATATCCTCTGAAGCTAAAACTGTCATTTAAGTAATTTTTGGGTCCTTCCATGTCTGTCAGAAACTAAAATTAAGTGCTTATGTTTCTGTAGCCTAAGGGAATCTGAGCTAATCTGAAAGTTTTGTAGTTGTCTTATTAAAAGTTACTGCTTAATTAGCTGAATCGTACTGGCAGTGTATTTTTATTGTCAGAAGAAGTGATGGGAACCTACTATCCTGATGCATAAAAGTCTGGCTTGATACTTGTAAAATTGCACTTCTAGTGAAAACTTCAAATTCTTTTCCTTATGAAAAGAAAATCTATATTCTGAAATGAGCCCTGAGGTGTACGGTATCCATGTGCAGGTGCTTGGTTGTTCTGCGGGTACGAGGAAGTAGGGATTGGGGGCGAATTTTGGAAAAACAAATTATTCCTGTAGTATTCCCTGGTAAAAGCCTGAGAGCAGCCATGCACCGTGCAAGTGTTGAGGTTGGATCAGCAACCCCAGCATGTGCATACACCGTGTTTGGGACCTCGGGACCCCCCAGTGTCCCCGTAATCCCTTGGGGAGGGACAGAACCATTCCGGGGAACCTCGTGGTGCCTCGGCTCACATTCCTCCTGTGGTGGGAAACATGGGTTTCACCCGTCCTTGCATTCTGCCCCCAAACACACCCCTGCTTCTGTTTTATCCTCAACATGTCATGTGAAATAAGTCACCTAAATGACATATAAGTGAATAACTGGATGCCGAGCCGATCTGAAGCGCAGGGGAGTGTGTGTTTGTGCATCCTCCACGTGAGTCTGGGCTACCAGCAGGTTTCCAGTAAGCAGAAACAGATGGCTCGGGCAGACGCAGAGCTCTTGCCAGCTTCCTTTTTTTCAGAGGATGCCATAATAAACACTGGGGCAGGGAAAAAAAAAGTCATATTTAATTTAAAAAAAAAAAAAAATCTGCCCTTTCAGAACACAACTGGTTTTACAATGGGAGTTTTCCTGCCCTGTTGTTCTGGTGGATGCTGCTGGTGCTTGGCACCAAAGGGGAGCAAGGGCAGGACATGCGCCTGCCAGACAGTACCAGGTTGTAGGCTCTGCTCTTGCTGTTGTCTGCTGTTGGGTTTGTGAAAATAAAGCTTGCAGATTTGAAGCTGAGTGTCCTGTACAAATGCTGGATTTTTATTTTTTTTATGTTAATGTACTGCTTTACTTCCAAAACAGAAATATAATTCTCTTTAATCTTAGGTCCAGGATACAGTCTCAGTCCAAAGAGCTATTCCCATGGTAACAACCCACATTTGACTAAGGGGTATTTTCCACGAGATAATATTTTTGGAAGAAATAGACCAGCATCTCTAAACATGATGGTCAAATCTACAACTTTGCTACGTGTTTCACTCCAAGGAGGTTCCAAAATAGGACCCTCTTCTGTATTTTCAACACATGGTGTCTTAGAGAAAGCTGTCAAGGGCTGGTGGGAAAACACTCTGCCTTTTTTATCCCTGTTCTCAAAGAAAAACATTCCTTTATGCAAAAATCCAACTTACAGAGTAGGGAAGAGAAGTGTTTTTAGAAATCCTTGCAAAATTATGTTTTTGTGAGTTATGACAAAATCTGCTGTAAATACCTTGAGCAGCACTTGAAACTCGCTTGTGCTAAATACTTCCCAAGAGAACGCTTCTATGTTATTGCTATTATTATTGTACTATTAACCACATACAGTTTTTCATCTGTTCCTTAGTAAATATATCTGAGAGTAGCAATTCTTGAAAAGAATTGATAAGAATTTGAACGCTAACTCGTGGTGGATGTTCAGTCCTTTGCCAGGGATTTAAGATATATATGTACATTTTATCAACGGTAATGCCATCAGGAATTCTGCTGATGATTTTAAAACACATTAAATAATTAAATATCAGTTTATTCTGCAGAAAGTATGATAGTAAATGCATACTGTTGTTGACACCAGCTGTCTTTGGAAAGCAAATATTCTTTAGGTTGTTTATTTGTAGGCAACAGAAGTGATGACAGCACCCTTTAGGAAAATCAATAGCTGGATTTTCCATCAGGCACTGCCTCTTGCCAAACTGCTACTCCTGAGTGATGCCGCTTCAAATTCGCATATGTTTGTGCACTTCTTTGTTCATTAACGTTGTCAATACCCGAACAAAAGAAAAAGGGGACTGTGTATTAATTGTGGATGGGACGAATGGCAAATGTAGGAGTGAGGGCTGCTGGCGGCTGGGTTGGGGAGTGTCTGTGTTTCCCTACCCCAGCGTGCTGCAGTCGTGGGTGTCCAGGAGGGTTCGCCTTCCTCCCTGCCAGCCTCCTCTCATGCTCTGGGGGGAGAAGTCTCATCATCTCTTGATTTATTCCTCATCCTATTTTCCCAGTTACAGTACATCTGCCAGTTCCTTTCCTTCTGAGCTAAGCTTTCAGCCTTACGTTATTTCTTGAAATTATCTACTGGTTAAATGCTACCTTGCCATTTTTTGATTGAGGTCCAGCCCCTGCCAACCTCTTCCTTGTCTCCTTCCAAAACAAAACAAAAAAACCCGTTGGTTGAGAAGCACTTACAAGGACTTTATTCATGAATAAGCAATGGCAAACTGTAACCTTTTGGCCCTGTCTGCTAATGCTGCTGTGGGGAGTTCTTGTACGGCTTTAATTTTTCTCCTAACTTGAGCTGAAAACTGACTTTAAGCCTCTGACGCAAGGTGGTGTCGTACCTGGTAAGGTTCCAGAGGAGCCACCGGCCTTCCTGCTGGTACCAGAGTTGCCCTGTTTTCTGTGCTGGACTTTCTCCTTTGGAGGGTTTTCCTGATTTTGCTTAAATATACGCAGTTAGGGCTGTATCTCAGAAACCCTGTCTGGCATCCGTCTGCTCCCATCCGGTGCACGGTTTTCCTTCTTTTACTCCTGTTTACGTGTGGTGGAAATGCATTTTTCTTACTTACTTCACCCGCTCTCTTCAAACCGTATTTGATACAAGTGAGACAGTGGTTTACTGCACTAAGGTCAGGCAGAAAAAGGGACTACAGCAAAAGGAGGGAAGAACCGTCATTAACTGTGGAAAACAAGCACTTCTTGAAGTTAGCTGAGGTGTAAATGAACTTGTTGCACACTTTAGCATCAGTGAAACTAAATACACTGTTTGATAATTGCAGTGAGGCCAAGCAACCCTCTAGATCCAGACTACTTCAGATATTTTTAGTTGCTCCTTTAGTCATCAGCTTCCACTTTTGTCTGCTTCAGGCACCAGTGGGAAAATACAGCAGCTCATTTCCCCAGAAAGGTCACGCTGTTCTGAGGAGATATTATTTCTTTCACTTCTCTTTTGCATAAAGGGAATAGCAGCGTTTTTGAGTGCTTAGAATTATTCTGATGAATACTTATTCCCATCACAAAACCGTGATGTTTCTTTCTCAAAGTGTCAACTTTTTGAGGATTACTAGATAGGTGTTAAACAGGTCTGAGTTTCTGAACTGAAATAACAAACCATTGCTTGTGATAAGCAGCTGAATATATCCTCTGATGAATTATCTTCTGCCTGAACTGCAACATCGGGCAAAACATGAAGTAGCACACCTGGAGATGTGCCTGCATCTTCTAGCAATCTGCTGGGTTTTGTACTGAATTGGGCAGCTACCAAAAGTCCGGGCAGACTAAACCGTTCTTGGCGATTTCCAGTGAACGATGGAATTGCTTTAAAATGACTTGACTTTAAAAACTTGGCTGGGGGAGGCCAAATGTTATATCCAAGAAGTGCCTGGTTTATGGGTCCCTGCATGGTTCTGCCTTCTTGTGTGTCTCTTAAATGCACTGAATGAAGCGATTAGATTATGAGGGAAAAGTGTGCAGTGAAAAACGTTACGAAGGTTGTAAAACTCTTCCTTAGCTTCTTTCTTCCTGGAAAGACATTCTGCTAATCCTTGAGGAGTCTTGTTAACTGGAGGCAGGAATGTGGTGCTTTCCTGGAGATGGTGGTGTTGACGTGAGCGTAGAGGGGAGAATCCAGAGGAGGGAAGAGAATCCTGAGAGCATGTGCAGATGTGAGGGAAGGTTGGGTTGACCTTCCTTTCCCTTCTGTTGTTGACTTGGACTATACTTACCTGCATCATTTTAGAGGCAGTGAAAGCCGTGGTGGTGGTGGTCTGAGTGAACTTCTGCAGTGAACTGTGCTCATCAGAAGAGTGTGATGCCACACATGCTCATCAGAAGAGTGTATGCCACAGCTTTTTGTAGCTCTGTAAATCTACAGGTCAATTTTAAGGTGATAAAGAGGAAATTCAGTATTTTAGCAGAAAGTCTCAGGAGCTTGGACTCTGATGGGGTCAATGTATCAGGGCTGAAGCTCTCCCTAGCTGAAGACCTATGTAGTACTGTGGCTCAGCCACGGTACAATTATCTTTTATCGTTTTCAAAGAATGTTGATGTTTTTCTCAATGTAAAATTTTTCATTAGTACTTTGAGGTTGCTATACCAGATAATAAACCATAATGAATATAATCAGAAATGAATGGGAGCAAGCATCAGTCACACCTAAACCTGCGCTGGAATGGAGCGAGTAAATGGCAGAAACAGAAACTCACTGTTTCCCATGTCAGGCTGTGCCAGTAATTGACTATAGTCAACTGCAGTCCAAGATGTAAAGCAAGCTTTAGAGCGGGCAGGCAAAGTTGGGATGAAAAGGGGAATCTCACGCACAGAATAATGTACCAGGTGTGTTGAAATGGTATAAACAAGGTCTGGAAGAAGCACAACCTTTCATCCTCATTTGCTCTTGGTCTGTGGGGTCAGAAAAGACCTTGGTATTGTAAATTAGGGAATATCTACCTTACAGGTGTTTATTCAAGGCGATAATCTTGTACAGTGTTTGCCTTCTTCAGAAAAGAAGCTGTAAGGTCCACGTGATGGTCATTGACATGGACACTTACTCTAACTCGGTCTGTGCACAACTGAAATACAACATAAAAAAATATTACAGTTATTACAAAATAACTGTTTGTGCTTCGCTGTCTGGACTGGCAGAATTTGAACATATGTTTGCTGTCAACTTGGCTTGCAGATGAAAACCTTCGTGTTTCAAACCGACTATTCTGGGCTCTGTATGTTAAGGGGAGGCATAGCAGCCCCGAGAGCTTTGTCTCTGGTCGGATTCAGCAGTGATAGTCTTGTTTCAGCACTGGGGATTCCTTTTCCTTTAGCTTCTTTAGTATTTTTCCCAGTAATATGTGTTATACCCCAGGATTACCAGTATATACTTATTATATAGGTTTATCTATTACTTGTTATTGAATTATTTGTGTTACTGCTCTATTCCCTGCCTTGCTCAGCATGCTGCTTTACCCATCGTGCTAAGGCGCAGAAGTCACTTTGCTCAGGGAGACGAGGGGGCTTTATGCCGAAGGCCAGTCGGGCATCTGCGCATCGTGCTGACAGTGCCGGGCGTGCAGGATAACCTAAATACGCAGTACTAGCCAGCTTCAACTGAATTGATTTCACCTCTTTTTTTTTTTTTTTTTTTAAATGTGAGTAGTAAAAGGGAAGGACGCAGCTTTCTTTGCTAATTTTTTTTTTTTATTTCCAATCTGTCTGTTAAACCCCCTCACATTTGCATTCGAAGGGCATTGCATTAAACAGTCTGGTTTGTTGCTATGTGGCAGATTGGTGCAAGTGACACGTTGCTGCAAGGAACTGCACATGCAAACCACTTCATTAAGAATATATAATCACATTTAAAATCATTAGCTATTCTCCCGATGACTCCGCTGGTGTCATATGATTTCTCATGATTGTGAAAGGAAGACACAAAAAATGAAAACCACAGCTTGTTGGGGGCTTTTTGGTTCGTGGGGGTTTTTTGACTTGTAAATTTGGGAGTATGTCTTGGCACATGATTATTTTAAGTCTGGCATCTGGAATTGTTGGAGAAGTTCATGCTTACTCTGACTTTCCTTAATTTAATAAAATATTATCTGTTGGAAAGGTATGACTCCAGGATGTAAACTAGTTTGAGTTGCATTTTCATTTTGGACTTTATAGTCTGAAAGACGAATATTTTGTAAATGGTGGGTGTAAATGTATGTGTACGTATATACAGGCCACGGATCTCGAAGCAGGCATACTTGCAGGATGAGAAAAAGCCGTTGCAGCCTCATTATCTGTCATCCCCCAGAGATCCATCTTCTCCGCTGGAATAGCTGCTTCAGGAACCGACGGACCTTCCGCTCAGGGTGGCGAAGCACGTGCAGGGGGCTTGGCGGTGTTGCAGGAGGAGTGCAGCTCTCTCCTCTGCAGAAGCAAGCCGCTGGCGGGATGCTGCGGAGGTTTGCCCTGGCTGTGATTTGTAACCTGCAGTTTGCTGCTCTCACCAGATATTCCCATTTAAGAGCGGATAAACCTGTCAGTAAATCAGACTGCAGTCTGCTCATTTTTCTTCCATGGGGGATAAAGCATGTTTCTAGAGTGCCAACCCCTGTTTTATTCTTCCAGATGCGAAGACAAATGTAGTAGCCAGCTTATATGAGGCTTTACTTCTCCTGAGTAAAGCACTGTGGGTGATGGGACTTTGTACCTTTGTCTGCCTGAATTTATGTGTTGATGCCTGTTGTCCTACATGAGACCTCTTAGTAATGGAGTGGTCCAAAGTCTTCTGAAAGGAGAAAACATGCTGCTTAGGGTGCACCAAAAGCAAGCCTGACTGGACGTTAATGTAACAAGAATAATGTGAATAAATGTGTCTCTTGTTCCGATTCAGCAGTAACTTTGCTGGAATAAATGGAGACTTCTCTCAAATAAGTGTTTTATTATGTCTGAGTTGCGCAGAGCAAAAGGGGTGATGCAGCCCTTGTCTTGTTGGTAGGAAACTAGAGGCTAAGAATTAAATGGGGGTTAGCTTCATCTCTTTAGAGGTTTAGGAAAATGTTCCTAGTTGGAGCCTACATGAAGCCGATAGAAACCTCCAATTAACCTGTGCTGTAAGGGCAGAGGTTTCTGCTTGGCGGCATCTCCCCTGCCACTTCCTGCGTCCGCTCCTGGCAGCACGTGTAACACCAGTTGGTTGTAGCTCCGTGGTCCTGCCCTGAGTGCCCCGGGAGAAGGCAGGGGTTTGCTTTGATATCGTGAGTGGGTAGGGCTTGCTGAGGGAGCTGCACCCTGCCAGCCAAAGGGCTCCTCTCCCCAGTTTGTACCATGACCAGGTGGGAAGCTACAGAAACCCACAGCAGCTACACGGCAACATCGCCGTGGCAACCAGCGAAAATAAGGGCCCCATCTGGGAAAATGAGATATTTCAAATTTTGTTGCAGCCAAGAATTATTATTAGTGTCTGATATCGGTGCTAGCCCATCCTTGGGTCAACGTTTCTCGTCAATAAAAAATGGCAATGGCTATTTTTCTAATGCTCACGTGAAGCAAGCTTGTACTGTTGGTTCAAGAAAAATAAATGGGATTGAGCCAAAAATGTAGAAGAAACACTACATTAATTACATTTATAAAGGTACTAAGTGCAAGATTAAAAACTAAAAAAAAAAAAATTAAAAAAAAGTCTGCTACGGTCCTCAGCTCTGCCTGAAGCCCCATGAAATGTGTGCACCTACGTGTATAAGGCTGTGTATGAAATCGGAACACCTTGATTCTGTAAGTGAAGTTTGAGGTCTAGTGTTTTGGTTTTATTTTAAGACACTGGAGGAGGTAGCCATGCATCCAGTCATTTTCTGACTGTGACAGCCCTATTTTTAATATTGGGCTCCTTTGCCAGTCCTCAAGGTATCAGTTCTCTGTAGTTCTTTATACACAAAGTCTGAAATCATTGGGTGTTTTTGTGCGTTTTTTTGTTGGTTTTTTTTGTTTCCTTTTTTTTTTTAATCAGGAGGTTACTAAATTGTTTCAACTGTTTAACAAAACTCGAAAACATGTAAATAAAAATGGGGAATTTAATAATTACAAAAGCAGCGTGCTGTTGAGTCAGCTTATTTTGCATAGAATTACCATTTCATGTCCTCTTCAGCTAAGAAACTGAACTATATAAGAAAATACCATATGATATTACATATGGCATTTTAATAACACCTATTTTACATAGCTTCTGCTCAGCCTAACTGATAAATGTGAAATGTAAAATTCCAAAGGCATCCTGCCATCGCTAATGGAAAGTCAGGTTTGCTTGGCAAGCTAGACCATGCTCTTTTTTTTTTTTACCTTTCTCCCCTTTTAAATTTTATTTTAATTTTTTGTTGAGTCCTGTGCAATTGGGGGACTACTTGCGGGTTGCTGTGCTGTGCCCGCAAGCAGTGGGGCTGTGCCGGGGCGACCTCCTTCCTTCTCTTCCTCCTTTAATTGCAGGTAGTGACAGCTCCTTCTTAAACTTAAGCTCAGGTGAAGATTAGGGATTTTTTCCTGTTATTTCTTGCTCCTAAATTTTAACTATTGATCTGTGCTGATGAGAGAGGGGAGAAAGATGGAGAGTAGACGAGAGCCTGCAGCCAGCAAATGGGAAGGTATAGGAGACTGGAGTGATATATGAAGACACTACACTGCTTGGATTTCTGTGTGTCTGTTATAAATGAAGGCTTAGGTATTTTAACTCGTAAAGGTTGATTTTATTCTAGTTCATAATGTTGGTGTGGGGAAATACATGGGTCTCCCAATAGCAGTACCCACCAGTCTGGATGGATGGGGTCTTGGTTTATCTTCTGGATTTATACAAACTACTCAATGTTTTGGTTTGAAAACCTAAATCCATACATTTTTAGGTATTTAAAGGCACTAAAAGTTGCCCAGTGAAATTTTCCAAAGTATCGAGGTGCCAAACTTCAGCTCTAAGATACAGGATTTTTACCTTTATACCTGATCTGGTGTCTGACTCACACTTACGATATATAGAAGTAAATGTGAACTGTTTGTAAATTATCGATATGGATACTGTGAATTTTTCTGTGGGAAAGCTACTTTTCTCATAGAATCTTTAGACTTTGAGGGAACTTGCTGAAATAATTTTAGCCCTCTAGATAATTTGGGAAGTACTGCCTCCACTGTAGCATATAAAAAGAGTTTCCAAGGTTTACTATGAATTCAGAAGAAGATAATGAGCAATCTTTACTCAGAAAAACATACTAACTTTTTTTGTAACTGTAATCTTAGCATTAAGTTATTTTCAAGGCATGTATTTCAGTCCATGAAATCTGTCTTTCCTAAGATGGAGAACTTGGAGTTGGCAATAAAGACCTGACCTCTACCTCTTTCCTCCCGTTATTAACATTTGAAGCCTGTGATGGTTTTCCTCTGTTTGTTTATACGTGGAAAAAAGTTAACAGTGGGATAGATCAGCTCCACATGCCATTTCCTTCCTGAGAAAGTGGAATGTTTTTTTTCTGAACGCGTAGTTAGGATGAGGATTGACTATACGTCACTTTGATCATTCAAACCTAATAATTTGTAGATTATTGTCGCTACTGTGATATTAAAACCAAGGATTAAGTTGCCTTTATTGCAAAGTAAGCAGTCACTTAAATATTGACAATTAAGGAATATTAAAAAATACAGAATTGGAAGTTCTCAAGTTTGATAAAACTGGTTTGAATGACACATAATTTGTGGATCTCATGCTCAGCTGCAGAGATTCAGCCTTGGGTATTACTTGGGTAAGTCATACCTAGCTAAATAAAACTTTTTCCTATTTTAGTCAAAAGTCAGCGTGGTTGAACCCTGCCCAGCGTTCCCATTTGCAGTCCAATGTAGTTCCCTCTCATTAAGAGATGGAGAAGAATCTCTGGCCACACTTCTGAAAGAAAGTTATTTAATGATTACTGTAATCTTAGGTTGTACTGCGTTTGAACAAGCCAGTCTCTGAGGACACTTTAACAAGAATGAGAGCGGTAAATATTAGACTTTGCTCAAGTGTTTGAAGTTGTATTTTTTTTCAAAGAGCTGTTCCATTTTGATGTTAACTTGGGAACATTTTCAGATGATCTTGAACATTCCTGAGAATGCTTTTTGCAGTTGAGTCCTCAGGATTGTTCTAGATTATGACATTACTGATGAGATTATATAAAACACTTGTCTAAAAACAGTCCCAAAGAAGACTTGAAGATAATTTTTATGCTTTTGGCTTAAATTTCAAGGGCTTTGCTGGGTTTGCATGAAGAATTTCCATAAATATGTATTGGCTGTATTAGCTTAAGTGGTTAGAAAAACAGTGATGGGAATGGTTTGTAATCCTTTGGTTAACAAGAATGGAATAGCAAAGTATTATAGGCTTACTGCTTCCATTGTCAGGAGCGTACGCATATTAGGCTGCTTTCACAATGTGGTACAGTCTTTCCCCTAAGTCAATGTACGTGCTGCGTATAGGGAATCCCTGGTTTTGGGTGTATCTAAGTGCATTCCAGCACATACATTCAAAAATTCTGCACAGCTGCCATTTTTCTGAAGTTATTCACAATTAAAATACTATAATTAAGTAACTTAAATGTGGTCACAATGATTTTTGTATGGTGTATTTACGCTCCAGTCTGGCTTCAGCGTGGGCTGCAGAACTGTTCTGCAATGCAAAAGAATATTCAAGTGTTTCCTAGTCGAACTACTTGCAGGTAGCCACATACGTTCACCTTCCATGGAAAGCAACAGATTGCCTGGATCAAAGTTTTTGTCCTCATTTAAAATGTAATCCTTTACCTTCTCCCCAGCTTTCTTTGGTCCCTTGCTTTTCTCAGACATATACTGCCACCTAAATAATACCAAAGATAAATAGGTTTACTTTCAGATAAACAATATATTTCATGTTGATTAAAAGGAATTAAAGATTATAGGCGTATAATAAATATACGTATAATAATAAAAATAAAAATCCTGAAAATGGCTTAGAAATGAGTGTTCATGCATCACAAAATTAGTCTTTGACAGTTATTGTTTTCCGAGTAGTTTTCATTTTGATGAAGAAATGAGCCACAAAGCTGTAGTTTCAGACCCATACATGCATTTTAGAAACGACATGTGAACATTCTCCTTTTACAGGTGTCATAGCGAAGTTGAGTCAAGCACATCATTGCAGTTCAAAGCACTGCTGCGCTAGACTTTGCAGCTGTTACCTTTCAGGGGCTCTTTAATTTCTTCAGGATTAATTTTGCTTGTGTATTTGAAATACTAATCCTTATCTTTTGAGGCAATATCTTAAAATTATTGAAGTGATAAATTTTGCTTGGAATCTGTTTAGCTAGCTCAAATGCCAAGAGAGCTAAACTGAAGATTTATCACTTATCACTGTAGTTACTATTGAAGAAAAAATGTTAGCACCAAGTGCCATAGATACACTTTTAGGAGAAGGATCTAAGATTCACCTTAGTGGGTCGTTAGGCGTATCGTACTGTTGTTCAGTTTTCTGAGCCAACAGGATATAAATATCCAGGAAGGAAAATAGCAGGTCAAGTGTAAACCTCTCGCATCAAAGGAGGCCATCCAGCATCTTCCAACTCTCATTCTGTAAAGCTCTGATGAGAAAAACATATTCTTTTTAATAACACAAACAAACCAACCAAAAAAAAGCCTCTGAATTCACTGGGGCTAGGAATAGTAAAAGGTGGGAGTTAGGAAGTGGATGGACTGAGGAGTGTCAGGGCTGCGGGGGTGGTACAGCCCAGGGGCGAGAGCAGTGAATGACTCTGAATCCTTATGCTGGATTTTCCTGGGAAGGGCTTTTTAAGCTATACCTCTTCACTACCGGTGTTAATGTAAGTGAGAATGTGCCGTGTTTAAATGTGGTTTTGCTGCAGATAACATTTTGAGCTTCCTCGGATAAATAAGTGTTATGATGCTCACATAATTATAACTGCACTGGAAAGAGTTTATTTTCTAAATATAGTGATGATATTTAATTTATAATCCTCTCCTCTTCTTTGGGGCAAGAAAAGCTACTCTCCTGCTCAAGTTTCTGAGTTGGTGAATATGACTAACTGAGTGTATAGGCAGCAATGAAAGTAAGTTGTAGATGTGGAGGCTATACGTAAATTTTATATACTGCTCTCCTACCCTACTAAAATGCTGTGTGATTCTGAGGCTGGGCGATGGGGCAGGGCACACCCTTGCTCAGTTTGCAAAGAGCACCCAACTGGAAGGGTGGCTGGTGGACCTGATGGCTGTGCTGCCATCCAGAGGGACCTGGACCGGCTGGAGACATGGGCCAGCAGGAACCTGGTGAAGCTCAACGGAGACGTGCCAAGTTCTGCCCCTGGGGAGGAATCACCCCGCGCACCCACCGCACCGGTATGTGCTGGGGGCTGCCTGTGGGCAAGCAGCTGGAGGAATGCCGCTACTTATTTAAATCTGCTGTAGGATCTAACTTCTGAAAGCTACCTGTTGGTCAACCAACATTGTGCATACTTGACTTTAGCCCTGTGTGATGCATTAGCTTTATAAACCTATTTTTTTAAACAGGAGCTTTTGCAAAAAATGGCTGGTGTTTAAAATTTGGCTGTGTGTATGTAAATATTCGTTGTGGCTTAATGACTTCGCTCATTTTGAACAAATCAGCTTGTGATTGTTTTTTTTTTAAAGTGATACTTAAAACCTACAAGCAGCCCGCACGCGTGCACTATACTGTTCCTGTGTTAGAGCTGGAAGTAAAACCTGTGGGGAAGGTTGGTGGTAATGAGCTGCAAGGTCTGCTGTTGTCCAGGGGAAACCTCGTACGTCCCCCAGCCAACTCGGTTGTTTTCTTGGCATCTCTTGGACTGAATGGTCCGGCAGTGCTGTAGGATGGCGGTCGCACAGAGATGAATGTCAATGTTGAAGGGTCCGTAAATGCAATAGGTTGGCTATGCTGTCAACGCTTCTGATTGCTCTTCCCGGCTTTCTTGTTAATAGATTCACGCATTTCAGACAATTTGCACCCTTTGGCACAATTTTGTCCTTTATGGATGCGTAACATTGTAGGCTGAAACATTGACTAGTCGAAAGCAAGAGAGAACATAGCAGTCAACATTTTGGAAGCAGGTCTAAAATAGATGAAGTATGCTCTTTTCTGAATATTCAGACTATATAAGCCTTGCGAAGGTTGTGCAGTTATCTTGCATATTTATGAGAAGGTAGTCTGCCCTTGCTAAAGCAGTATACGGTGGGACTTCCGTAGCTGTGAGGTCTCTGGCCCCTAATGGGATCTCACAAACACAAAATTTGTGGCATAAATATGCTGTTTTCAGCAGCAGTGAGTAACATGGATTATTTTCCTTAAGGTTTTCGGGAAGAACCTTGCTACAGAAGTTGCAGTGTTATTAGTTCACAGTAAATATCACAGTTGAACAGAAAACCTATTTCTGTACTGAAGGTTGCTATTTATATTTAGGTGGCATTGAAGAGAGATAAATCCTGATGCAATTATTTAGCGAAGCCCTCAGAACAAAATAAATACTCTGACCTTGGTTGCCCGATCTAATGATACATTTTCTCAAACGATGCAGCAGCTCCACCCCAGAGAGATTGCTGTATTTTAGGTAAGTAGCACAGTTTTTGGAGAAGGTGGGGAAGCCACTGACCTAAATACATGTTTATCTGAGAACCATTCCATTACAGGGAGGTTGTTAAATAAAAGCGATATTAATCTTAGTCCTCTAAATCAGAAGGGGTTTGGAGATTTTTAAGGTTACAGGACCCAATAAATGTGCATGGACGTTTCTTGCATGATTCTGTGTTTATTACACAGTTTCTTTAATAATCTTGCAATTTATCATTGTCTTCGATGTTCATATATTAGTAATGTGAACTTAGCGTGACGGTATAGAACATATTTAAGGTGCACCATGTTAGACTGAATATTATACCTAATTGTCATTAATTTTTTTTTAATGGATGTTTCAGAGGAGACAGTTTCCTGGCTGTAACCGTTCAAATTTCTTTAAGGCTCAGAAGCACGAGGTAGAGAAACATTCCTCTTCACTCATGAGATGCTGTCAATAATTTTTGTACAGTGATTTTTATTTTTTTTTCTGATGTTCTCACATTTCTAAGTGGCATCTCTAATGCACTGAAGAGGCTGCAAACGTACCCTCTGTTACATATTTTATTTTTCTTCCACTTGAACTCGCTTGCCGCCGCCTGCCAGCCGCTCTCTGTGGTGTGAGCTCCCTCTCGGTAACCCGCCTTTCCCCGGGGGGCCCCGCGGCTGCTGGCTTGTGCTTTGGAGAAGTAGTGGTGATCTGGGAGGTAGGGGAGGCTGGAAGGGAGGGGGCGGAGCAGCGATGGGGGCATTTGCAAAGGCCTTGTTTCTTCTGCAAAATTACAATGCCAAAAAATTAGAACATCAGCTGGGGGTTCTGTCATTGCCTGCTCCTTCCCTGAGCATGAAGAACTGTTTGTCGTGCAGGGCATGGCTGTAGGATGCTGTTAATAAAATATTTGTGAAGGTGAAAATCAAATTAAATAATAATTTCAGCAAATTGCACTGCAAAGACTATTTCAGCCATCAAGGGCAAAGAGAGATATCTTGGAGGCAGAATAACTTCCTTCCTTTAAGCATGGATTGAGAGGAGAGGAGCAGAGGACTGTGTGAGGCAGCAAGCTGGTCACAAGGCATCCTGTCATCCTGCAGATGTATGGGGAAGATGTACATATTTGGAGACAGAAGTTTTGTCGTGTCACTTCAAGGAGAAAAAGGAAAAACAATGCAGCCATCAGCCCTTATTTAAGGAAAGCTTTCTGCTGACTTGCGTAAGAAATCATGAATTTAGGCTGTACTTTGTAGCGCAAACACTGAGAGCTGCCCACGGATACCAGAGTCACAGCCCTAATGTCTGCGAATGTAATAACTATAGCACACTATGTAGCATGTGTTTTACTACTCAGCTTTGTTTCCGATTAACTACTAAGTGGTTAAGTCCTTGCAGATCAGAGCCTAAGGCTGTTGTCGTTGACAGTTGGGATGCTCAGACCATGACAGCGGTTTTTCAGATAGGGGGAAAAAAAAAAGTTTAATGAAATCTGTATTTTTATTCAGAAGAAAAAATTATAAGCCTTCCAACATTAGACAGAAGTTACGGAAGAAGTTGTCTGTGTGCTTCTTGATGCATAAAGGCTTCAGCCTTAAGCTTTCTGCCTGAAGTGCACAGCTTTGGGGCAGATTAATTGTAGAAGGCAAATGGAGTTTTCTGAGTGTGTCTGTATATTTTGACTTACAGCTGAGAATGTAAATAATTTTTCTAGTTAACAGAGTTTAAGGTTTCTAGTCTTCGCTTAAGATACTCAATGTCCAGGTTTTCCTAATGGGCAGGGACGTTGTTACACACTGACTTTCTGCCATAATTTTGAACAGATTTGAGATGAAAAGGTAAAATATTGTTGCTGTTGTCAACCTACGTGTGCTCTGCAGTTTAGTGAGGGGGTTCAGTGTCGTTTGAGAGAGGGTGTTTCTGCAGATACTGCAGATGCTTTTTGAACACGGTTGGAGGCAGCTGCAGCTCAAGAGGCAGTGACGGTCCTGGTGCCACCCCGGGCTGCTGAGGACAGCCGGCGTAGGTTGGCGCCGGCGCTCGGACGCAGGGCAGGGGGCACCCAGCCCACCCTGCAGAGCAGTCGCTGTAGTGGTAGAATTGTGGGCAGGCTCCGTTATCTTCTCTGCATTTAAATTGCTGCTAAATACGTTAGTTGAAGTAGCAGACCTGTGGATCTGAAAGGGAAGTAGAGAAGATTATTCTCCTTTATGCTTACGACTAAACTTCTGGTTAGGGTTCTTGGACTAGGGATGTTAGGAAAAGGCGCTGTGTGTGCAGAAAAAGGGGGGTGGGAGCTTTGCCGCTGCTCCTTAGGGGCTTTGCACCTCCACAGATGGAGCGGGATGCTCCGGAGGGATGCGACGTGGGCACTGGTGTGGGACTCAGTAATGGTTTTCTTTGTAAGGGTTCCTTGCTTATGATTCCTCCCATCTATTTAGTCATAGACCAGAAACACAGAGTATTTTTGGTGTTTATTTTTTCCTAAAAATACATTTTTAAAAGATGGTTAAAATGTTGTAAGCTGATATTTATCGGGCAGTTAGGACTTGCATACCTCCCTTGTGAATAGCGGCACAAAAGCGTTGGTCTGTACCAGCTTTTCTGAAGAACAGGTTTGTGTTAGTATTTATTCTTTTGCTAGCACCTTAAATATGCTGGGGCCTCAGTGCAGAATGTTGGTTCTGGATGTGTTTCATTGCTTTGATGCTATGATCCTGCTTTTAGTGACAACTAGCAGACTAATGGAAGTACCATCACAGTGTTTATTCTCAAGATAAATTCACTTTTTTCCCCAGCCTAGTCTTTGAACAGGATTGCTGTACCTCTGCCGAGAGCAGATGTGCAATACCACCTCCCTCAGCAGGGTACTCGACATGGAAGTTAAAGGATTTTGTTCAGCACACTGATGTCAGATAGCTCAACGAGCTATTGCTTCAGAAACTCCTTGGATTCATAAAAGGAACCGGATATCTGTCTTACCTCTGTATCAAACATAAGTACAAAAATCTAGTGATTTTTTTAATAGAAAAAAAGACAATGTTACAGTGCTTTAGCAGCTTCTGACCAATATTATGACAACTCTTAGTCAGAGCAGTGGTGTGCTCGGCAGCGATTGAAACAAAAAAAGAACTGGAAACCTTCAGTTTTCTTTTGAGCTGTTTCCTGTATTAGAATAACATTAATTAGAATTGTGAGAAACTGGAAGGGTTGTTTATGAGAAAACTATTGCCTTGCAAGGCTAGAGGTCTAGAGAGCGGAGCTGGGGAGCGGCTGGGTAGGTGGATCGGTGGCAGGATGAGAAGGTTGGCAGGGGGTGCTTGGGGAGGGGAAGGGAAGGGCCAAGCCTAGGAGGAGTGGAGGGGTGCCGAGAAATAAGAACAAGTAACTCAGTGGGGCAACAGGGAATAGTGGTGGCAGTAATTTTCTTCAATTTTTTTTTTTTTGTTTTAAATGTCCTTTTTATGTTCTTTTAACATGTTTCTCAGACTGTTTCACTTTCACTCGTATATTGGACACTTTACCATTCTTATTTATTGTACTTCTATATAGATGAGGTTTGTGCACAGTCCCAAAGCGTGGCCCAAACAAAAAGAACAAGGGAGATGGTTAGCTGGCTTGTTGGGGTGGGGGTGCTGTTTTTTGTTTTTTTTTTTTTTTTTTTTTTTTCCCTTTGGTTCCCCCCCTCCCCCCCATGTGAATTCTTACCATTTGATCAGAGCATCTTCAAGCTGAGGGTCAACCTAGTTTCTCATGGGATGTGCACGCTAACTGGGAAAGTGAGCAGAATGGCCTGGCACGAGAGATGCTTCTACTTTTGCATTCACCCAGAGACACCCGAGCTGGCTGCGGTGGTAATTGTGGAGAAGAGTCCTCGCTGCCAGCTATAATTTGAAGGGGTGACAAATCATCTTTTATGGCTCATCAGGAGCCTGGCTTTGCAATATGAATGTCATTGCCTCGAGGAACTAACATGAATCCATCAATTTGCAGGGCTGTAAAAGTGAGATGATGATGATGGATGGGAGGTGAGTTAGGCACATGGGAAGGACATCTCCAGCAGTGTAGCTGTCGATAGTTCAAGCAGCTCTATGTCCCTTATCAGTGCAACTGTCAGAGATCATCATGTTCCTTGGTAGATTTTTACCCCAACTCTCTGTATCTTTGATTTCAGAATCATTTCTCTGAAATGGTCTTCAGTTGTCGTGTAATTTGAAGGTAATGTCTAGCATCATTTTCAAGCGTATACCAAATTACAGCTCAATTTTTAAGCTTAACTGTGCAAGTAGTGGTGCAAGGAAAAACTTGTACAAAGCTTTATCCTTTTTTCTAAGCTTACTGTAAAGATTTTTTTAAAGCTTACTGTATATATCATTCAGCTTATACTAAAGTGTACCTCTGTCTTTTAGTAAACAGTAAGTACAGGGAAAATGACACACAATAGCGCAGGATGTTTCTAGACCCCAAATCTCGCCCGTTATTTTCTTATCAGTGCCTCACCTCCGCCCAGCTACCTATTTCTTGGTCCCATTGCAAGGAGACTTTGCTGATGGGGTGAAAAGCTATACTTGCCTATGCCTGTTCATTAATGCAACAGTATTTTAAAGCCAATTAGATAACACAGCAAAACATTTGACATGTTTCACTCCAGTGCGCTGGGATGTTTTGTAAGCTGCAGAAAAAGGGTGAGTGGTTTAAGTCATTTGGCTGAACACAGGCCAAGGTTGGCCAACTGCGAAGTTGGGCTCATAAATCCAACTCGTACCAAATGAGATGTTCCGCCGAGCGAAGAGTCCTCTTCAAAGGCAGCGCAAGTTATACAACAGTGCTGGGAGAAGGAAAACGAGGTGGTGTGTGTGTATTTTGAGTGAAACGCCTCTGTACGAGAAGCAGAGTTACGACATGCGAGGGAGGCTTTGAGAGCCCAAGAACTGCTACAGCGAGCGCTGTTTGCTTCCTCCCTGGGTGAGCGCCACGAGGAGTCTCTGTACATCTATACTTGGGGGGTTGGTTTTCCTTTCCTAGTGACATTTATAGAAATGTAGTAAAAGTCAAGCTATAATCCTGGGTCAGCTAGAGAAAAGGAGACATGTTTTTCCCTAGTGATAAAACATTGGATCTCTCTCTGCCGCGTTACAGCACATGGCCAGGCTCTCATTCCTTTTTCTTACATTAATTAAAAAAAAAAAAAAAAAGAGTCTTTTTTAGGAAGCTTGCTGCCATTGTGCAGTGCTCAAACTGTACTTTTTAGATGACCTGTACAAAACTGAAAAATCTCGCCCATTCCTTGCAGTTCCACGGCATTTCTTGGCTGAGCCGCAAGCTGGCCCAAGGGGAAGCTCTCCAGTTCTGCCTCGCCGGGGCCGGTTCCCAGTGGCTTATCAGCAAAGCCCTGATTGCTTTTCACTTGCTGCCTGTACAGAGATCTTCCTTGGGTTTGGAGTTTTCTTGCGGATCATTCTTTTCTTGGAAGCACTTGATAGATGTTTAAATGTATAATACTACATTAAAAAAGCAGAGTTTTGAGTCTTGACTCCTAAAAATGATTCCTGTTAATATAAGCAGCTACAGGCTACGTGCTGCCCTTCAGAGATTCTGAAGTACTTTTTTTATCGGACTCTGTTTTCTTTTTCTTTTTTTCTTAATGGGTTTTATTTTTTATTCCCCTTTAAAACAGAGTTGACTGATTTGTCCAATGATCTCAATTTGGAAAATATTCTCTGAGCTCCCACTTACTGAAAATTTTTTTTTTTTCAATAATATGTGGCCACCATTATTAATTTTGAATGGTATGCAGGTGTTTTAAATGGAAATTCAAACATTTAAATTGTGCCTTCTTGCCCTGCCCCTTACTCCCTCATTTTTCTCGTTCTATGAAGAAGGTTAATTTTTGTCAGAGTGCTGAGGGGAGCGGCTGCCCAGGCTCTGAGTATCACACGTGTCTCAGGGAGGACTTCCTTCCAAAGAGATGAAAGTAATTTGATTTTCTGTTTTAATATCTTCCAATAAATTTCCATTTTTCCAAATCCAGGGCAAACTTAAGGTTCAAGAAGGCTTCAGACTTTGAAGGGTGCTCCAAGGACTTTGCTTACCCCAATACTGTTTTATTGGGTTTTTCTTGTATTTTACCAGTCCAGTGCTTAGCTGAGCTGAAATGATGGAAAAGTCACTGCATTCCTTCGGAGAGGGTTTCAGGGGTGAATTGCCCTCGTGGTCTGGCGTCAGTGTTTTGCTGTCAGAGATGTTGTTACGGGGAGGAGGTAGGAGTTCTTGCTGCATTTAACCACCCCAACTGCTGCAGAGAGAGCTTGCTGCTAATGTAATTTTTCTATCTGGTGGCTTTTCCAGCCTGCATCAGCAATTTCCTCTTGGGGTTAACTTTTTATTTTTTACTTGTTGTTCCTCTTTTATGATACTAATTCTTCTTTTTCAGACTTGAGCAAAGATAAATCATCTTCCCCTTGCCAAGAAACCTTAATCCTCTGTTATGCCATGAAAAGTTGCAGATAGCTTATTCAGGAGGGATTTTGTTTTCTCAGTGCAGAAGGACAGCGTGTGTTAATGCTTTCAGCACTGTGCCTGGCGTCGCTAAAGCTGTGCCCGGGGCAGCGATCTGCCCTCTCACGGCACCTCGTCAGAGTGTGTGTGGGAGACCCAGGGATGCAGGCACTCAGCATCTCGGGGATGCTGCCCGTGGTTTCCGTGGGCAGGCTTGAGTGCCTGCATCCCTGGGTTTCCGTGGGCAGGCTTGAGTGCCTGGGACACAGCACGGGCTCTGAGAGCCGCCTGCACAAACCGTGCTGTGGGCTTGGATTTTTACATTTACATTGTATAACCCAGAGGCTTGCTAGTTTAATCTTAATAGTAAATGCAGTTTCTATTTATTTCTTGAGACTCTAGGCTGTAAAGAACTTTAATATCCCTAGAAATTTGCATTCGTTAACGATTTTTTTTTTTTTTTTTTTTTTTTTTTTTTGATAAATGGTTTATTAGCCAGGCCGGAACTTAATAATGGATGAGAAAATCAGATGCATTTCATGTCCCAAAGCCTTATTTCGAATTAAAGCTGCTGCTGTTGTTGATATCATAAATTTAGTTTTATAAAGTAAATATATCTGCTAACTTAGTGAATGTCACAGGAAGAGAGAAGTACCGAACGCTGGTGACAGATGCTACAATATATATGTAATGCAGGCCCTGCTGTTGCTTTAGTTCTTACTGCAGGGGAGCTGGAAGAGCAGAGCGCTGCCGTCTGTCCCCAAGACAGTGGTGTCTTTCAAATAAATAACTGGAGTATCAGGGTTTTGATGAATGCTCAGCAAGCAACTAAATATAAAACCAGATGTTACCCTTGCACCCCTGTGCGCGTTTCCGCACACTTATTATGATACGACACCAGTCACAAAACAGGTGTTACATGGAATTATCTGGGGTGTAAGTTCAACATCTGGCATAGCTTGCTTCATTAGTTCTGGAATTGTTTCTTACGCATTTAATTTTCTGCGAAGCCTGGCTGGTCAATGGGAGGTGCTCTTGGTTGGAAGGTGCAGGTTTTCACAAGGTAGCACGCGGCCATCTACTTCACTAACCTTTGATTTGGTTGCTGGTTCACTGTGACTGCTGTCGGTCTCAGGAGACTATTAGATTGTATGAAGGATAAATATTAGGGGGTAACTTCTAGTAGTTAAATGTTTTAGTGCTTCCTTGTAAAAAAATTAGAGAGAGAGAGAGAGATACGTACGCGCACACACATATATTTCCTAAGTGGAAGCTGCAGAGGGAAAGAGGCTACAAGGAATACGGATTTCTGCCCTTTCTAAACTGCAGTGTGTGCTCTTTTGAGGCTGACGCTTTCTGTGAGCCCCTGGGATGTACAAAGTGAGCGTGGTCCTCTGCTCGCCTCGCATGCTGAGTGGCTTGATTTGAACATCAAGGACTCCTGTTGCTTTAGCTTTTAAAATAAATCAGTTTATTTAAATTTTAATTTATTATAAATTTAAATATAACCCCCAAAATGATATTTATCATGTTGCTGTCTGTATTTTGAAAGATTCTGGTTCGTGCCTTTGTCAGTGTTTGGAAACAGCTGGCTCAGCCTGAGGAAGCTGTATCCAAATGCCCCCCATAGAGGGGTGTTTTCCTGGGACAGTTTGGCTTCCCGGCCATGGGGAACGCCCGTGGCTCAGTGCCCATCGCTCTTGCCTGGCTGGCAGCTTGGGGGGTGGATGAATGGATGGACCATCCTTGTGGATAGACCTCCTTGCTGCAGCCACGGGGGTCCACCTTGGCCAGGTCAGAGATTTGGACGTTGGTCATAACAGGAGTTGAGAAGAGGGTTGAGCATGGTTGTAGAAAACACTCTGCGCTTGAAGAAAGGGGAGAGCCTGGGGTGGGAGCCCAGGGGAATGAGGTCTGTAAGGCATTATTTCAGCTTGAAGAGCTTGTAGGACATCAGCAGGGTCCAGAGCTGTGCAAGCTCTGCCAAGGAGGCTGCAAAGAAAGAGTCCTTGTAAGCAGAGAGAGATGTGGAAACTCACCCGCAGTGCGTGTGTCATCTGCAGGCATGGCCAGGTTACTCCTGACCAGGCTGGGTCAGACATGGTTCCCCATCCAAGATGCCCTACCCTGTATTTACGGCTGCTGCTCTGCAGTCTCTTGCCTGTGCCTGCTTTGCAGTATGTGGGCACCTCAGTTTCACTGGCTCAGCCGTTGGTTGGGCTATGCTTGGGAGTTTGATCCTTAAACTGGTTCAGATTTAAGGAAAAAAAAAAGCTTTCCTGCCTTCTTCCCCTTGTGTTAACTGGATCGGTTAGCAGTATCATGTATGGTTGCGTTGGCGTAAGTAGGAACAAGTGGGGCGGTAGGAAGACAAAAGGTGTAAGGTATAAGAACATGCGAAGCCTTGTGCTATCAAACCCTTTGTGTCTTACAGCAGCAGTCAGAGGCTGATACAGCCCCTCTGGCATAGCCTCCGAGCTGTGCCTATGTGTGCTGGGAGGTGTAGGTTTCATAGAATCATAGAATGGTTTGGGTTGGAATGAACATCCAAAGATCATCCAGTCCAACCCCCTGCCATGAGCAGGGACGTCTTCAACTCCACCAGGTTGCTCAGAGCCCCGTCCAACCTGACCTTGAATGTTTCCAGGGATTGGGCATCGACCACCTCTCCGGGCAACCTGGGCCAGTGTCTTACCACCCTCATGGTAAAAAATGTCTTCCTTTTGGTCTTGGCAGCTCCGTGCCCCAGTGAACCTGCTGAAGGAGGGTGTCAGCCATGTGCAGATGCGGTGCGGAGCTGATGAGAGTAATGATAATCTTTGAAACACATTGGTACCATTACGATTTCTCCAATTATACAGTTGCTACAAATTTATATTGCTGTACATGGGAAGCAGCTGAAGGCTTAAAACCAAGAAGTTATTCTGCTCAAAGTACACATCAGACATGTTAACTGCAGAGCAGGGGAATCCCGTGAAGGACACCGAGCAGGGAGGAGGACAGGACGATGAGTGGGTTACCTGGAGCAGCTCTGGAGCTATCTCCAGCAGGAAGTCAAGGGAAGGAGCAGTTCTTAGGTCTCTCAAGCCATGTCAGCTTTGTGGTGGGGCTGGAGCTCCTGACCTGTCTCACCAGCAAGCTAACCTCCCACGCCAGCCAAGGAGAACCTTTACTACTAACTTAGTGTTGATAGTGTCCATGTCAATCTTCAGCTTCAACAAAATACTTCTGTCTTTAAATTTTGCCAAGCGATGGAGTTGACCCTGAATAATATGCCCAAAGTTTGGCTGCTTCCCTTTTCTTCACGGGTAACAACTGGTTTACCAGATCAGCTCTGAGGAGCGCCTCTGGTGCTGCCTCCCACCCGGAGGGGCTGTGGGACGGGGGGCTCTTGGCCACCGAGCTCCAAGGATGGGTCATGGTGGAGGCAGAGAAGCAGAAGAAGGATAAGAAGTGAGCTGGTACGCTGTCCATATGCTATGGCCAAGACTAGTGCCGGCACCGAAAGCAGTGTCTGAGTTGCCCATGTCTGGATGCACCGTGAAATCCACCTTTAACCTGGGAGCTTGAGCATTGCTTTTGCTGCGGGGGCATTGTGTGGGTTTGATTTTCTGCAGTGCAAAGCCGTGCTAGACTTTGCATATACCCATAAGGTTTCCAAGCCCTGCTGGGCGGAAAAGCTTTAAGCCATGACACTGCTCCCCTTCCTTTCCGTATTACACCTTCTTGATGTGTTACGAATGAATTCTCAAACATCCAGATGTCACATTCTCCTTTTCTGCTTTGTCTGAATACGTAGACAGGGCATACACTTGTGCTTTTGGTTTTTTTCCCTTCCTCCCCTTCCCTCCTTCAAAATGAAATACTTCGCTGCTGAAACACAAGCATTTAATCTGGCCATTATGTGGTATATAATTCTTCTATATGTATTTTCCATCATATATAATTAGCTTTCGTTTTCAAGAAGCAATTTTAAATATTCATATATATCTATTGCAAGGGAGCATCTGTATGATGATATGTTTTCTGCAACTCAAGAATAAAAGGACCACTGGGATGGAACAAAAGGCAACTTCTCAAGTTAATTGTGAGATTTTATTGGTGTTTCACTCCGGTGCTTGAGGGTTTCTCCTGCGAATCAATCACAGACTGCCTAATTTATGTATGAGCCCTGGTTGAAAGGCATTGCAGATTGATTTGCTGACAATGCACAGGGAAAGGTGACCCTAATTTGTGACTTAAGTCTCCAGCACAGGCCTGTTGGGAGAGGCGGAGGCTGGAAACCTGCAAAAATGTAAATGCAAATTTTTGTGTTTGCTCAAGAGGTTCTCCATATGTATTCAGTAAAATGTAATTAATTTGGGGTATGGGTAGCAGTTGTTTAGTATTATAGAGGATATTAATGAGACTTTAAAATCAGTCCAGGTTTTTTTCCTGAAATGTTTGTTCCTGTAAGATTTTATAAAGGAGTCCTGGAACTTTTTTTGTTGGTTGATGTGTTTGCTTAGTGCCCTGAAAGCACTGGTCTGTTTGATAAGTCTCTTCTCTTCCCTGTTTCTGTGTTAATGAACTTACTCTTTTGGCAACCTCACAGGTAAAATAGTAAATAATTCAAAACAGAGCCCTGAGGCGGAGATCTTTATTTATCTAAAATGAGACTAAGAAGGATGAACAATGAATCTTTATGCAGCGAGACACACATTTGGATATGAAATAGGAATGTAAAATGGCTGTGGCGTAGACCTAATGGTAGACAACACGTGCTTTTAAAATAATCCAATGTTTTTTCTTTCATTTTCACCATAACAATGTTCTGTGCTTTCACCTCAACTCAGTCTTCTGTGGCTTGATCCTCCGCTTGGCTGCGGGGCAACTCTTAGCGCTGGGGCTGGTGTGAGCATCTACCAGGGACCATGGCCACGGCGTGCGGTTGTGGCACCGGTGGTCGGAGTCACAGCTGCCCTGCGAGGTGGGCCACCACCAACCCAGGAGTCGCAACAGCTTCCTTTCTGTGTGCTGCTCTGGGCCGTGGGGACGGTGGCGGTGGCCGGAGCGTGGGCTTCTTGCTGACTCAGCACCAGCATCCTGCCTATGCCACATCTCCTTAACCGTGAGTTGGAGCTCGTTCTCGCAACAGATTTGCCCCGGGCTTTTCACTTCAAGGTCGTAACTCATTATCGGGATGTAATTTTTTCTGTGCTGAGTGTCCGTCTCTAAACTTTAAAGTGTCTTTTAGGGTTCAGCCTCCGATCTAGAATTTCTAGAGATACAGGGTAGGACAGGGGTTGACGGGGCTAGCAGAAGTTAGCAGTGAGAGCTCAGGCAATATATAAACCTCCTCTGCCAAAAATAAGACGGCGCCTTTTCTCCCACGCTATATTTGAATAGATCGGCTCCTCTTTCTACACTCCAAAAGCTGGAGTTATTCAGATTTTCGTCAAAATGCTGATATAATGGTCTCCTGTGCCAGGGAATGGGGGCCAGGGGAGGGCTGACTCCTCACTGATTATAAGCTTTTCTGTGTATAAAATTGCGTCACTGGCTCATGATACCGCTAACGTGATACGAAATGTTCTGTTAGCTGTTTCCTAAATTCAGCAGTACTTAGAGCAGGTATCGCTTGCTTTCCATAAGTTGTTTTGCTGATGATTAAGAGCAAGGCGTAGTTCTTAATTCTCATGCACACAGCCCTGCATTGCAGAAATCTCTGCTGCAACTGGGCATGTTAGCAAAAAGGAAATGGTGAAAGTGGTCATAAAAAAAAAAGGGAATAAGTCCAAGCCCAGCTGCACGGTAGAAGTAAGAAAACGGCAATAAAGTGGAGATAGTTTGTTCTTCCTATAAAAATGTCATACAATGGAGATTCACATTAGAGGATTATCTGATGAGCCTGCAGAAATATTGCAATTTAAATACTGCAGACAACTAATTCAGCTCTTCCTTTAGCTCAAGAATTACTTCTACGGCAGCTTTTGTGCTTTGCATGGAAGCAGTTGGTTGAGAATCACGCCTGCATATGGGGTTGCTTGCCGGCAGCTGGCGTGTGACACCGAGCACGGACAGCGGGTAAGATGAGGTTATTGGGGTGGTGACACCGGGACACGAACGCGTGGAGTGATGGTGGCACAGAGCTCCGGGATTTGCTGTTCTGGTTTCCATTTTCTGCCTCTTCCGCTCCAGCTGAAGCTGTCACGCAGTGGGGTTTGGGCTCAGACCTGGCATTTCAGGGCAAGGTTGTTACTGCAGCGAGAAGGCTTCTCCCCAGAGCTGCAGTTTGCTGTTCGAGGGCAGTGCCGTGCATTGCAGTTAAGACACAAGGGAGAGCGTCTCTCCCTGGGACCAAAAAGAGAAGAATCAACTTCTTGTGAATTTTTTGGTTTCTGAAAAGACATTTGGTTTTGCAGAGTTGTTGTCGTTCTGCTGCTTTACAGCTGTACCTTCCCGGGACGGCTGCGAGTGGTTGGGCTTTGGGGGCTGGATGTGTGCACGCTAAAGGTAGGTGAAGGAACGCATGGAGGAGCGGTGGCTTAGCTCTGCTCCGCGGCGGAGGATGCGGAGTGTGTCGGGCGCCTGCCCTGCCTGGGGACGAGCGGGGAACCGGCAGCCCAACGCACCGGGCACCAGCGCCGCGTGGTGACGGGGGCGCAGGGATGGGAACTCGGGCTGCCGCAGGGGAAGGACAAATTCGCATTCAGATGAAGGTAGGTGTTTTCAAATCAGGCGCCCTGTATGAAATCCTCATCTGAGAACGTTCTGGAAACTGCTGGAAAAACGTGTAGGGAGTGACATGTCCTGTCAAATCAGGCTTTTCCCATGACAGTGTACCGTGCCTTATGGATTTCAGCAGGACCTGCAGGTGCTGTAGCGGGGTTTTGCCCCTGTCTCAGAGACGATGCTTTTTCTGAAGCGTGTTAGGAAAAGATGGATGTGATGAAACCGATGCTTTCAGAGCAGCTCTTAATTGAAAAAACTCTGCCCTGTAGAGAGCAGGTGTGTGGCCTTCACAGTGGCCTGGGTGTTGTTATGTATTGTGTCTATTAATGGCTTGGCTTGCATGGGAAGTGTTGTATTAATGGCATTCAAAGCAATCTCTGAGTAATTAGGGAAATATTGTGGAGGGGACGGCGTGCAGAGGCAAAGCAATGGCAAAGTCGGAAGCAGGAGTCATCGGCTGCCCCCTGCGAGTTGCTGAAGTCGTTTGTCTCCATAGGAGGACTTGGGAAAGGACCTGTCTGCTCCTTCCTGTGTCACGGCGTGTAAAATGTATGAGCCTATGAGATGGTGAACGGTCGTACCCCTGCGTTTTGGGCTGATGAGGCCTTACCCAGAGCACCAGGACTTCGGGAAGGATCTTGGGCTGAGAGAGTCCAGAAGACAGTAACATGAATTGCTGGGGTTTGGAAGTGATCTGTTCGGAGAGGCTGAAAGAATTGCTGCTGTTAATGAGTTTACAGAAGAGATGATTACAGGGAGATGCTGTCTTCAAGCATAGGAAGCTCAAATGGGAATAGTTTGTGATCCGCCTCTCCGGGTGGGGGGAGAAGGAGCGGTGGGCTGACTCTACTCAAGGAAAATAAATTTAAAAACTAAAAAGAAAGAGAAAAAGTGAAGGACTGGGGTACGGGGCTGGGGGATGCTGGAGACCTGAAGATTTGGATGCACGCTTCAGACTAATGTGTCCAGAACAGGGTAGGTAGAGTTGGTCCAGCCTGCGGTGGGGGAATGGCCTCGGTGATTTCTCAAGGATCTTTTGCAAAGAAGGCCCTTTTTGCTCCACTCTATTGTTGGGCACTTAACAGCTCTATTGGTTGTATTTAGAATTAATCCCTTTGCAGTTGGGTGAACACCTAAATAAAACATGACTCATTTAATTAATTAGACTGCAATCATGGGACTTTACACTTAGCTTTAGATAGGAGTTACTTTAACTTCCTCCTTAATGATTAAAGCTTCAGTTCATGAGATGACAGGTATGAATCTTTTAAAAAAATATATTATCAGGGGATTCTTTTAGTTGACATAGGTATTTGTGTTTGGGTTTTAGGTTGGGTTTTTGTTTTATAGCGAAAGAAACTACAGGAATTTTGTTTAAAATTTCAGGGATGTTTAAACACTTTTCTGTACATCAGCTAAGAAAGTTGTGAAATAATGTCCTTGGTGCATTGACTTTGGAACGCTAGCTCCTGGTTATGGCAGTCTGGGCTTGAAAGGCAGAGATCCATAATGGTACCCATCACATCTGAAAATAATGCTGCATCTACAAATAGTGTTAGTCATTGCATCATCAGGTACGGGGCTATTTTATAAATTATAATCTGCTTGCTGGCTTTATACTGATTACTTATATTTCATTTGTTCTCGTTAGTGTGCACTGGATTACCCCAGCTCAGTTTAAATCAATATTGGTCTCGGTGCTAGCCGGTGGAGATGGATTATGACTACTTCAGAAATGCACCTGCTGAGACTGTTTTTTCCTGCAAAAGCTGGTCAGACAACTGCAAAAACTGGCAAAAGAGCTCTTTAAAAAGTGTTTGAGAATAAACGTACATCTGTGAGAGAGAGACTGTGTTAATCATCCTAACCTTTTTTTTTTCAGCGTGGAAATGTAGTTTTGAATTTGAAAATATTTTTCATTTCTCTCTCTCACTCTCTGAAGTTGTAGTTCCTTCCCTCTTTTGTGTGCTCTTTTCCTAATTTTGAATTTTTGTGATATGAAAGCTCACTATTCCGAGTCTGACCTGTGTGGTTTTAGATATGACGTCCCAAAATCTTCACAGCCTTTTTGCTGCTTCATTGAGAGCCACTTGGCACAGCATGGAAAAGAAATTGGGGTTTTTTTTCCTTCATTTCCAGAGCTATGGGGCTGCAGATAAGTCATATCTGTAAAACATGGGCAGGATACACATACTTTTCCAAAATGAAGGCTGCAGTCAGAGTTCGTTATGCTCCTGGTTTTAAACACATCTAAACCAATCCTCTTTTTAATGCAATTTAACGCACACCATATCTTCATAACTGCTTTGAATCCAATCCTGGCGAGCAACAGTACCAAACCCCAAGCAATTAAAGAAAACGGATCACCATCATACCGAATGCTGCTGCCTCCTGGTTCTGGGTGCATTTGTAGAATCCGATTGATTGAAAAATTCCTCACCATTTTTAAGGTGGCAAATGTCACTCTGTAATGGTGGCATGTCAACCCCACTGTCAACACCGTCATTTAAGCCTTTTCAGAGCAGACCTGCTAATGCAGCGCTTAATCTGCTGGTGACAACCAGTAATTTATATTCACCGGAGATCTCAGCGTTGCTAATTGAAATGGATTTGAACTAGTGTTAGCCGTGGTAGACCGGGTTTTGAGACTTGCTCATGGTACTGAGAAAGACCAGCTCTACCGGGTCAGTAGAATTTAAAAATCGCTGTTACAAAAGTGGTAAATTTTGTCTGTATTGTTGTGCATCTTTATACATAACTTTTTTGAACAGATAACATATTTTCTCTATAAATCCTTGTTAAGCTGCTTGTAGTCCCTGCATGCATGTGCCAGGCAGATGGCCAGCGTGCTCACCTGCGACACTGGCCTCCGGCAGATCAGAAATGGTCATTTCTCAACTGCCAGCTGTAGATTTGTGTCACACACGTACTCTGTGCTGCATACGCTGACCTCATCTTACATGAAAATGAAAGCAAATGTAATAATTTGTCTACCTGAATTAGAGACGAGGTGACTAAGCAAGCAAGGCAGTCTATCAGGCTTGATTGTTCTAAATGGAAAATCATTTTATTCAGTTAATTGGTACTTTGCCTCCCTCAATCTCTTACATGTAAGTGATTATTCTAATTTGTATTTTTTTAATCTAATTATTTCCATCTCCTTTAAATGATATTTGTTGCAGGTATTTGTATAGAATACGTTGGGAATTGTTATTGTCATATATAGTTTTGTGAGGGGTTATGTTAAATTATACATGATTTGAAATATTAGGTATTTATCCCTTAAATTCTCTTGCTGTTCCTGAAGAGGTCAGAAACAAAGCTTGTATTTATACGTACAAAAACCCAACAGTGAGCGTGCCGTAGACAGTCTCATAAAAAAAATACATTTTTGCGATGAAGTTTAACTTTTCCTCACGGGATGTTTTCTGCCTTGCCTCTGAGGAGCGGCCGTGCAGCAGACCGCGTGGCTGAATTCCGAGGAACGTTTCCCAAGCAGAGACGTCCCTGCCCGAGTTTCTTGCCGGGCTGTGCTGAACGCACACACAAACGTCTCAACAAGTATCTCAAATCCTTTTTTTTCCTCTGGATTTTAGGACATCCTAAGTCTCTGAGGCAGAATTACAGGGATTCAGAAAAAGAAAAAGGGAAGGATACCCGATATATTCATTTTTTGTAAAGCTCCTAAATTTTGAAGCGGGTCAAAACATGGCACTTTTACCAAACTTCCGGAAATTTGATTTGGGGCTTAACGTTTAACTCCAGGTAAGAGATCCCAAACGAGGAATACTGAAAAGCTCTTTCCAGCTGATGGCCCGTGGAGTGGTGGGACGTGCTCGCGCGCGGAGCTGAGCGCAGGGGCCTGGGGTCCCGCTGCTCCCCGGGCTTTGATGCCGACTGCCCAAGGCGGGACGGTGGTGGAGAGCCTGGCCTTTCGGTCAGGGGGCTCCGCTGGGACCCGGCGCTACCCCTCTGCCCTCGATGCGGTTACCTTGAAGCCCTGCGTCTTGAATTCGTCTTCGTGCAAGTTCCCACTTTCCCCCTGTTTCTTTGAAACAAAAAAGAGCACTTCTTTTTCTAGGTACTTTGTAAAAACGTGATTCAAATGAATAATTTTCCTTGAAATGCTGCAGGAATGGTTTTTTACCTGCCTTATGACGTAACGGTGCAATAAATTCCTAACCAAAAACGAAGTCACGCAAGAGCTATTCTAGTTAAACTGTAGCTCGGCGCTGCCTGGTGTGCTAAGGGGGGTCGGCAGAGGCGAGGTGGGAATGCCAGAGCTTCAGGAAAGAGAAAATCGCTGCGGTCAGCCCAGCGGGAGATGAGAGGTGCTCCCAGTGCACGGGGCTGCCGGCCGGGGGCCGCGGCGCCTCGCCTGCTCCAGGTGGGGCAACCCCCCCAGCGGCTGGAGGAGACAGGCACTGGGGCTTAAGACTCTTCGATGGGACCAGCTGTGTTTTATGTGGCTTTATGGGTGAAAAGCAGGAGGAGCAAAAGGAGGAAAGATAGAGCAACGAGAGAGGGTGGTTCCCCCCCCCCCTTATTTTTTTAAAAAACCCACTCTTTTGGGGTAGGCACTTTCTCTTGGTGTGGCCAGCGTCCCAGGTGCCAATGCATTTGTCAACCTACAGCGATGATGCTTTCATGCCTCTCACTTTTAATTAAATTTTCTGAATTGATAGGGCTTGTCCTTTTACAATATTACTTTTTTAGCACTAAAGAATCTGGGGCACGACCTGAGCTGCATGATACTAAAGCCTGAGGGGACGAAACCAAAACCCAACAGTCTCTCCACCATCCTCTGTGTTAGATGAGATGTTTTGCTGGTTTATTCCTGCTTTAGGAGGATGCAGGGAATGGGTATCTATTTAACCAGCTCTATTTAACCAGCTCTGAAGTAGCTTGTACATCAGCCTCCTTCAAAAAACACCATGCAGCATGACAAAGGTTTTATTAGCGTGTTTTCTTAAAGCTGTCAGCTCAGATGAGGATTCAGTTCTGCAGCCAAAGTAAAAATGAAGCACTAATCTAGTAACCCCTGAAAACAGTGCTGTTTTCTCACATTCTGGGGGGCTAGGCCGTCCCCGTGGCGTCCCCTTGCAAGGGGCAGTGGCAGCGATCCCGCTGCTGGGAAGAGCTGTGCACAGGCTTCATGCACTCCCCTGATTTCTGAGCCAATCCTTTATGGATTGCATTTAGATTTCAAGTGCTCTGCCTCCTTGGCAGGATTTGAGTTAACTGTGCAATTTTACAGTGATTTTTTTTTTTTTTTTTCATCGTGGTATCAAGTTCTCTGTTGGACACAGAAGCATTTATCTATAACAATGCAGACTTAAAACTGTGGTTGTAACAGGAATCTCTGGCACCTTTTTAAAGGCTTCAGATAATCAGAAATAGCTAAGAATCCTTCACAAAAAAAAAAAATATTACTCCATGGAGTTAAAGTTTAAGTGCCTGAGCCATTTACCCATGCATATCTGTGAAATAAAGGCTGGAGGTAGTAGGATGCAAGTAGATAAAAATGCATTGTATCCCCATGCAGTTATGATAGCAGGTCCTATTTCTTTTTCCAGGTGAGGCAGCAGTTGCCTTAGAGCAAAGCCATGTAATAATGACTGTGTGTGTCTCTACCTGGATCTTCTCCTTGCCGATTTTATCAACAAGAGACTTCTTTTGTAGCACGCGGTTGTCCTTTCTTGTGCAGCAGTGCATTTCTACCTGCCTGTTCTCTCTGGAGAGCAGTTCTTGTTATTTTTTACCTTTTTTTTTTTTTTTAACAGACTGTATCATGACCTGTACCTTCTTGAGGATGGAAAATGCTGCTGTGTCTATGGCAGTGGGGTTTTTCGGTTCAAAAAAAATTAAATCGTTATGGTGTTGCATGTGAAGCACAGAAATACACACATACGGTAAAACTTACAGTGTTTTTATGTTATTGCAATTTGCTCACCTCCCCGCCCGCCCCAGTCTGAAGAGGAGAACTGAATCGTATGTAGTGCTTGGTCGTGCTAAGCTCAGTCTCTTCCATCTGCCTCTGTGCTGCGGCACCGAAATTTGCTCTAAGTTTTAATCCTTCCTTCTTTAGAAAGCAGAAATGCAAAGTGCTTCGGACAACAAGAAGAGCCCAGCATTTGCTTAATCTTTGTAGATGTGTTTAGTTCTCTTTAAATTGTGGAGCATTGACTGTATACTCAAGTTATACTTTATCACTTTGAAAAGAACAGATACAAGATGTCTGGAGTGGGTTTTGTATCTGTAAAACCCTCAGAACAGAAATGTTGGGAGAAACATTGACGCTCCTTACGCTTCCCAGTCTTGTGGAAACCTGCCAGCAACCCAGCAACTTCGATTTTTTTTTTTTTTTTTTTTTTNCCGGGGAACTCGGCGCTCCACTGCAAAATCGTTCAGCAGAGCAGGTTGCTGTAACTGCCAGAATTGATTGCCCAAAATCCAGTGGATTTAAGCAGCCTCTGCCGAGGCTGTAAAGCATTACAGTCAGTGAAGTGCAGCATTCAGCACCTTGTTCCTGGCAATGCCAGTCCTTTCCCTATTGATTCCACTCTTATTCCAGATTTCCAAATCTTCCTTCCTTCCCCCTCCCTTCAGTTTACAGAAACTGCTGCTCAAAACTGAGCTTCTAGCATCCTATTGCTTTATAATTCTAAGCTGTTAAATTTTAGAAGGTTATATGTAATGCTATATACAGTGTAGCCAATGTAGATACCGTTGCAGAAAGCTGTTATACAGAACTAGTTATCTAATCCCAAGAATGGCTACTTCAGGGTTAACCTGGCTGTTAACTGAGCCTGTTAGTGTTAAGACATCTAGGCTGCTTAAATTATAAACAGGAGGAGGAGGAATTGAACGAGTAAATCTGTCAGTAGGAAGCTGGACTGGGGAGAAGAAAAGAGGAATTTAAGAAAATAAAGTTTGATGCTAATAATACTTTTTATTATTCTTTCTTTGCTCATTATGTTAAAATATTCAGCTAGGTCCATTGAGCGTCCACATTGTAAGAAGGGGAGCAAGAATGAAGAAATGCTATTAAGTGTGTGCTCCCATGTAAAAAAAGGTTTTATGCTTTCTTTTTCCTCCATAAATATATTTTGTCTTTTTCCTTTCATGTTCATTTTTTTTCTGACTCAGGCATTCTCACAACACTTGGAAGAATTTCGAATAGCATCCTAGGGGCAATGGGTAGAAGGCATCCTGCAGTCCCTTCTGGAAGGGGGGACCTTGGTGAACTGAGCGGGCTTTAACTGCTTTCAGCGGGCAGAAGGGCTGCTCTGTATCTTACAGAGCCTTGAAAAAGAAAATAATGAACTGCAATAGCAGATGAGGTTGTGCCCTCCCTGAAGGGTCTGTGTGCTCCCCAAGGCAGCTGCAGTTTCGGGTGCCCTCTGCTGAGCAGCGCCTGTGCTGGCAGCTCCTGGGCCCGCCTTGGCCAGAGCCTTGCTGCTGCTGCCACCCCTTCCAAGCAGGAGAGAATTAATTTTTAAGTCTGTTTATTTCTTTTAAAAAATGCCAGGTGTGCGCCGAGTTTGAACTTAGTCCTAGGTATAGGGAGAGGCTGGGTCTAAGGCTCACCTCCGAGTAACGCGTGTGAGAGCGGCAAAAAGGTGGTGCGAAAGGTGGTGGTACTGAAGTCTTTTTTATACGTTCGAGCTTATCCAGAGATTATTTCTGGTGGATTATCCCATGTTACATTGAAAGAAAGGATTTTCTAATGGTTATTCTAATGACTGCCAAGTTCCTGGATTTTTTTTTCTGTTGTTAGGCAGTACTATATAATGTCCTGCAGAAATTGTAATATTAAATATACTGAAACATCAGGGAGCTTTCTTGTGTGGCATTACTGTGGTTATAATTTTAGCAATGGATCTAGAGCCACCATCTGGATGTGTTCTGCCATTTGTGAAATCCAGAAAGTAATGCTTGTGTGTTACCTATTTTGCCAAAGAAAATACTTTAAAACCAAGCGATCTGCTAATAGATGAGACGGCAGCCTCTTATAATTAATGTGTTTATTAGGGACTGGATAAATTTTTAGAAAATTAATAACATTTATTTTTTCCACATAAACCTCAGTTTAGACTATTTCTAGATCAGCTCATTTATCTACGACTGTTAATTTCCCTGAATTTCTCTATAATCTTCAAAGCAGCAGCACCTTCTCGTCACACCTTTTCTCTAACCTTTGCTGTGTTGGAAATTGTTCTCTGGGCTTGTGAAACCCGAAATTCTTTGTACTTGGAAGGCTCTAGTGAAATGCTTTGTAGCTTGCAGACTCACAGCTGTGGCACACGAGTTCTCCAAAGGGATGTATCTTTGAAGCACCATGTGTGCGCCTATGCGAAATCGAGGTGGGATAAGGAAACTCCGACAGGTGCTTGTTACAAGTCCTTTAAACTTTGTGCTTGTTACTGGTCTGCCTGGGGGTAAAAGCTTTTCCTCTTTGTTTTGGTCTCCGGGCAGCTGTGATGCCCGAATTGTGTGTCGAAGTTACGCTACGCGGTGCCGAAGTATTGGTCTTGTGGAGGAAAGTCACTTGGACCCTTCAGACGGGGTTTTGGGGTGCTTTCCCTGCCCTGCAGCCCACGCTGCTCCTGCTCTCTGCAGAAGGTATAATACACGTAGTTATATGGCAGGAACCACCACAAATACATGACTTTTGCATTTTTTTTCTCAAGATTTGCATTTATTCCTAAGGTTCCAGCTGCTGGTACTTATTTTATTCTTGACTATGGAAATGACCTCCAGAGCCTTTGCCTCAGTGTCCTCAGCTGTTGCATTTTACTGATGTAGAGTAACTTTTCTGGCCTGATTTCTGTCGTTGTCTTTGAGCGATGGCTGAGCGGTACCTTCCTGTTCTTGGATTTAAAGCATTCTTAATGAATTCTTAGTGCGCACAACTGCTATTTTCCTCTTTCTTCTGCATCAAAACTGAAAGTTAAGTGATAAGGCAATGGGAGAGTATAAAACAAGTTTTTAAACTCTCCTCATGTAAAGTAAACACTGTTTTTTCTTTTAGCTTTGTTCCGACATGATGAAAAAACGTAATAGGAATTTGACCTGAACATTCATCTTTTGCTTTCGTTTTCTTTTAGGTCCAGGATGGAACATTCCTGCTCGCTCCTGCTGCTCTGTGTTAGTTCTCTATTTGCACAAGCTTTACCACCCAATGGAACTGAACTGCCAAAACCAACAACAACGACAAGTAAGGACAGCACTTAATTTGCAGGGATGGGAGTGGGTGTGGAAAGGGACGTCTGGGGAGGTCCCCCCGGTGACATAGTCCTGGATATGTTTCCAGGACTTTGACCCCATTAATGTGCCTCTAATCGTGCCAGATGACCTCTGTATTTGATCTCCACATGGCTGGTGCTGTGCACTTTACTTTCTCTTTCCCATGTATGGGAAATGCACAGGATAGCTTTGGGAGAGGTGGAGAGGCACAGGATGTCTCGTCCTGCCTGGACCGCAAGCTCTCCACACCCCAGGAGCTGTCACGGGGGATCTTCAGCATGATGGGACCTGGGCACAGATAAAATGAAACAAAGACATTATCAACTAGACAGCAGGATGAACATATTTAAACATCATGAGGAACTACGGTCTTTATATGTGTCCTGTGTTTTCTAATGATACGAGCTGTCTAAGGCAAGACTTGAGGAGATGGATGATAGTGTAGGTGTCCTGCATAAGATTAGGTCAGGTGAAAAAGAGAAAAGCCTTTTTCAAAGACCTCAGAGCAATCTTCTACTCACCGGTCCACCACAGCATCTTTTATTCATCCTCATTTCTATTTTTGGAATTTCTTCCTTTTGCTTCAAGCCCTCCTACAACTACACCCCAACACACGTACAGCCCTGGAGAGGGGCTCATTCAAGTCAAGTAAGGGTCTGTTGGGGGTTTTTTTATTTAAGATACTGATTCTACTATTATGTTCTGTGATGGGATGATAGAGTTTACTTGCACATTGTCCTTATCCTTCGTAATCCTAGCAAGCTACCTCCGAAGTCCCTGTGCTGGGGCGTGCTGTCTGTCGGGCAGTGCGTGACGCTGTGCTGATGGCGGAGGGGCATTTCCGAAGGGATAGCTGCTCCGAGGACTTGGCTGAAGGGAAATAAAGCTGCTGATGTTCCATGTAAACCGTGTGGTGAAATCTGTATAACTTTTCAGGTGACTGTTGTTGACACCCAGCCTTTATAGGAGGGTGGTTTTGTGGTTTGCCGGTGAACCCATATGGAAGGAGAGCCAAGCAAGAGCCAAAAGCCAGGCATGGCTGATGGCCGCTTTGTTTTGGTCCTTGGTCGTATTAATTTAGGTGTTTGGCATTTGCTTCCATCACCCCCTGAGGCTGGAGGACAGCAGAGGCAGCGGGAGCACTGCTCTGCCTGGGTGCTGACAGACCGCGGAGCATTAGGGAAGGAAGGGGCTCTACCATGAGTAATGACGATCAGTGTTGTTTTCCTTAGGGCTTTCAAAACAAATCAGTTGCTAATATAAATAAAAATCAGGCTAAAGATAAAACTGCTAATAAATGGTTCTGCTGAAATGTTGTCTAGTGGTTGCCAGTGCCCTGCTTCTTGTCTGACACATGGAGCAGTAGAAGAACAAGTTACTCATATTGGTCTGAATAAGTAAGGATATGGGAATTGGGAAAGGGAAGTAACTTGTTAGTTGTCTCACTTCCCAGAATTTTCATAAAATTAGTAAAAAGGGAGTTTCTCCATAGATGCTGTTCATCTTCAAAGCTTAATTCAAAATTGTGTTGAATTTAAGTATGATAATATGGATAAGAGTGATCTTATTATCCCTGTTTTAATTAAATCTTAATTTCAGTGATACAAGTTAGAAACGATTTTTTCTAAATATCAAAGCCTTCATTACTTTGCAGTGAGAAGGGAAGAGTATTGTCTGATAGACAAGTATGGGCACATTGAAAATGTATTGCTGTATAGAAACTTCCAAGATAATCGGATTATCTAATACCTTTGATAGCCATTGACTTAATACAATTTTTTTTAATACAGAAATAAAGATTTTTGACTGAAGTGTCAAGAAAACTCCATTTAAAAGAATATGGAAAGAACTGAAGGATTCTAAAAAAAAAAATCCAGCTTTCCTTTTGCGTGCTTATTTGATGAATGATCCAAAAAGATAAGATGCTTTTGATTCTGAAAGGAGTAGTTATAATTTATTACATGTCATTATTTCAGCTGACTTGGTTTTTAAAACACTTGTTGAATTGAAATATTGTATTTATTCTTATTTTAAACATGGATACCTGCTCTGTATTGCTCAGTTTTTCAGCACTATTGCCATTTTGCTTCCTACAAGAGTACCATGAAATTGCTACCGTGAAATTTCCCTTTCATAAAAAAAGAGTATTCTGGTTTTTATTGCACTGCCATTTACTGGAGGAGTCGCACTGCCATCTACTCAGAGTATTCAATTATATTAAATAGATATAAACCAGTATTTATTTATTTGGATTTGCATAAATAAGTATATATTTTGAGGAGGTAAAACTTGACGCTATCAAATACGTGACAGACTGTCTATATGTGATACTGTCCATAGCATTCAAATAACTCCTGGCCAGTCAAATATTAATTAGTTATCCAGTATTAATCACAGGCAGATTTCTTTTACTTCCTCTTGTATTTTTACTTGTTATGGAGTTTAAATGTGAAAGCAGCCTGGGAGTTGCAGTAGTAAAGCTTTTAAGTCCTTTCCAAATGTTTAAATTTCTTTAGTGTTTACCTGATGAATATTTCATGGGTTTCATGCCCACTCTTACAATTTCTTTCCACTACCGACGTGTTAACAGGCAGAGGTAATGAATGTATCAGATGAGTGGGAGGTTGAAAGGCAGCAAGTGGTGCAGTTTTTGATGCCCTCTTTATTGCTGGTTTAAACTTTCAAGAAGTTAGTGGGTGTCTTTGAAGATAACTGAAGCAATGTATAGAAAGAATGAAGTCTTGCTATACGATAGCCAGAACGGGATCCAGAGATGGGGACTTCCATGCTAGACTCGTGGTGCTTCTTTCATGTAGAAAATGAGGCATCATCGGAAAACTGAGCTCCGAAGAAGGAGGCTGGCTCATTTTACTGAGTATTTAAAAGCCAAAGGGATGCTTTGCTGGTAGATACTCAGTTGCAAGAATTCATCTGAAAAGCAGAACTTCAGAAATCGGTATTTTTGGATTGGGGGTTGGACTAGGTGACCTTTAAAGGTCCCTTCCAACCCAAACTGTTCTATGATTTTTATGATTGTGGTCGCAAACAGGGCTGGGGTGGCAAATGCATCCCCTGGTTATCAGCTGCATATTTGCTTCCTCTCCGCAGTCAAGGCACGGTGAAGCACAGCGATTTTCTGCAGGGTTGGGGTTTTCTCTTCCAAAAATAGCATAAGAGAGCTTAGTCTGGACTTTGTGATATCCCTGTTGGCATGGGTGGACTTCTCCTGCCCAGTCATCGCGGCAGAAGTTCATCCGGGCCTCGAGGAGACGGGGTGGCTAGATGAAAACTGGGAAAGGAGGACAGTTCTTTTATTGAGTTAACTTGTAGGTTTTCAGTGTATAGAAAGCACACACTGATGTGCAGGAGGCTTAATTATAATAAATCAATCACCGTTAAATCTGAACAGAAAGTTCAGCGAACAGAAGTTAAGCATTTGCAGAAGTTCTTACAACAACAACAACAACAAAAAATAATTTAAATACTCCGCTACCCACCCAATCCAGACGTTTCAAAAATGCCTATGTCCACAAAAAGTACTAAGGGCTACCCAAAATATGCCACTTGAGTGTGTCCTCACCTCAGCATCAGTCCAAATGATGGCATGAGGACAGCCTGCGCCACACGCGCATCTGCACTGTGAGCAGCATCCCGGTACCCCCAGCAAGGTGGTAACATGGCAGGGTTTCTGGCCCGTGGCTTTGTGTGCTTTGGTGAGCTCTGCTGCTCCCTGCAGTTGTTCTCGGTGAATTCTGAGAGAGTTACCTGCTCTGGGGGGCATGTGAGGAGCATTGAAAGACTACAATAAAAATTGAAGGCGCTTCGTTGCCCTTGGAAACATGAGCAGGTGAAGGAGTAATATGGAAGATACTCAACGCTTTCATGCATGGTAGATTACGTGGTCTGAAGTATCCCCTAAATTAATGTGTGAGGTCGTGCACGGCCACCAGGCAAGCTGGCTGCAGAAGTTGATGCAAGCTGGACTGAGCTCTTCAGCAGAGACAGATCTAAGAGCTCCTGTATCTCGCACTTGGGGGATGCGTTACTCTGATAAGCTGTGTGTAAGTACCGACATCGTGGTAAACTGGGAAGCATCGGCTTTTGTGCCCGCAGGTGAAATAATGCCTCTATTAAAATTAGACCAGTATTCTATTCACAATCATCTATGTTATAACGTGGCACTGTTTAAGATTGCGTGCACTGTGTTTGCCATGTGATAGATAAGGTCTGTGTCAAGATGTTGTGACAGCCGCTCTTCATGTAAAATGAATGGTGGAGGGGGTCGGGGTCCTTTGCAGGGCTGGATGCCTGAAACAACAGGTCTGACCCAAAACAGAAGCACGTGTCACTGCCCAAAAGCCTCTGCTCCGATGTGACTGAGCACTGTTTGAAGGACACTTGTGTCTCTGCTGAAGGGACAGCAGAGGTGAAAGATGCACTCTGAAAAAACACTCTTGAAATCTGACCCAAATAATGGGTGAGAGCAATTGTGTTTTAGTTTTGGAGAGGTGGAGTGTTAAGTTCTCTGGTTTGGAAAAGAAGTTCAGACCTGTGAATAAATAGTCTGCTGTGGGACTTCTCCTGTGTTCAGGTAAACAATATCTTGTCTGTTCTTGTCAAGCACCGGAATAATTTCAGGTGCCTGACTTGCTTATCTACGGTAAGCCACATGCCTTGCCTTGCTAGCTTGGTTTTGTGGAGGGAGAAAAAAGTGCTTTAATCACACTTTTAGTTGTGGGCCATTTTACCGTTCTGATCCTACATGCAAACGATCCGATCCAGCGATGAAGAAAACCAAAGTTTGGGAGAGAGCGTGGAGGGAGGATCACGGGACGCTTACTGAAGTCCATGTGCTGCTGTTAGTTCCCTTTTTTTCTTGTGGGTGGTTTTGGTTTTGACACACACGGAAAGTGGGAACATCATAACCCTGAAGGAAATGGTGATACATTTCCAGAAAAAGCCGTTTAGATGGCTGGGCTGGCGGCACAGGGAATGAAGCCGGGAAGAACCCGTGAGTCAGCCTGGGTGGGTGGCAGGGGAAGCACGAGGGGTTGCCACCATCCTCCTGGTGATAGTCCTCCTCTCTTGTCAAGATGAAAGTCATCATTTCATTGTATTTCTAAAAAAAATACCCTCAGGGGGATCTTTTTCGTGTGGCTGCGAACAGAAAGCCCTGTGGTTTTGGACCGTGGCTCTCTTTGTGTTGGAGCAATGGAAAATTTTCCCTGGCAGTGGCTGCAGTAGAGATCTGCCCTAGGGGACATCTGTCCCTTCTACCTGCATTTACTTATAGGTTTCAATTGTCAATTTTTGAAGCAGCACTGATTAAAAAAATATTTCAGGTCTGCCTTTAGGTCTCCCCTTAAAATCCCACTTGATATGTAAGTAGTTGTGTTAGCCAAAGATCTTTCAGCCTCTGAGTCTACAATGGCCTAAGCCTCGTTGTAACTTTCTCTTACAATATTTGGGCTGCACTTTAAAAAATTACTGATGCAGATATAGAAGAAAATAGAGGTAATAAATGCAACTGTTTAAAAATCACACCATGCCTTACACACAGGTTCTGCAGAGGTCAAGCCATTGGTGTGCCACTGCAAGGCTTCAAAAATAGCTGTGCCCATGTACAAGGAAGAAGGGGTTGTGGTTTTTGACCAAATTTCCTTGGGAAATGGTAGGAGGAGAGGTGCGGTCTGCATGCGGAGAATTGCATCGGTCATTGCGAGGCTACTTGTTCCTTAACTAAAAAAACGTAGACAGCAGTCTGGCAGGAGGTTAAACTTCTCTTCTGTGTTGGTTTGAGGCTTTGTGTGATTGTCCGGGAATCAGTTTTCCAAAGACACCCCAAAAACATGGTGTAGGGTACATCAGTCCTTCTGGAAGGAGGAGACAGGGGATTTTGTGTTGTGGAATGAACTGAGGGAAATTTTAATTCTCTCGTGACTCGAACTTGTTTTTCCCCCTTGTGTCATGGGTCTTGAGACACAGCCGACGGTGAGAACTAACACAGAACCCCTAAATCCTGGAGGATTCTGAGACACTGAGTCTGAAATTTCAAAAGTGGGCTGAAGTGGTTCCTTTTTGCCTGTGAGGGGCAAAAATACATCTTTGTTTGTTTCTTTGTCAGACCTTGGCTTCTGTACAGAATGCAGTATTGCTAAATACCACAGAGAAATTAAGCTGTTTCTGGTGATGCACATTCATCCAGACACTCCTTCCAAGAGTGATTTGATTTTCTGAAACCCTGTCAAGTGCTGGTTTCCGATTACAGTGTTGCCATGCCTGTCACTTTTGTCTTTATATACCACTTAAAATGCATGAAACTTGACATTTACTGCTTTCCCTTTCTTTGTACTACTACATTGACTTGCGATACCTTCTTTCCTTGTACGCCCCTAGTGCACCTATGCCTCTAAAGCAAGTTTTTCTGTGCCCTCCTAACTTGTTTGAGCATCCAGAGAGTTTCCAGCTGCTCATGAGATACAAACCAATGCTCAGAGGGTTTTGCAGGGATCAGTTCTGGTTTCAAATCAATGGTTTATCCATATGAGCTCTTTTGTATAATATTGCAGATGTTATGTAGTCTTGCGTAGTTACTGTAATCTTGTGTTTTCCTGATATTTTACGTCGAGGCTTGTGGCAAGATCTCTTCAAAAAGCCTTTGCTCAAAGCAAGCAAAAAGAAAGAGTTTAGGGAGATGCAAATGCAGGAGGTGTTAGGAGAATTACTGCTGCAGAGTTCTCAAAGACTGCTGTAGGAATGGTGAAGAACTCGATAAAGGTGTGTAAATGTAGTTTAAAAGGAAAAAAAAAAACCCCACACCAGCAGCAACAAAAGTCGCTTTAATTTTGGAAGAGTATACGTTGGTAGGAAGTTATGTAAACAGTGCAAATGACGGAGGCTGCGGAAGGCTGGTGTAACGATGGAGAAACCGGGGGGTCGGACCTGCAGGGAACCGCACCGGTGGGTGCCCGGAGCATGGGCTGCTGCCTCGGATGGCTCCTTCGGCTGTGACTGAGGGAAGGTCGGCCCCTTTCTGCGTCCTGTGGCGTGGGCAATACGTCCCAGGTGTGAAGGCCTCGTCCTTCCCGCCTAGCGAGGTCTCTGCCACCACTGTTTTTGTGGTTTTGTTTGTCTGCTCAGAATGAGAAACAGGTAGCAGGGTTATATTTTGCTTGCTGAAGGCTAAGGCTGAGAGTTTTGCTTGCTTAAATAAAACATGTTTTTTTAAAAAATTATTTTAATGTGTAATATATTGAAATGTTCAGTAGAATTAAAAGGTTACAGAAGCATAATGAAACTGAAATGTCAAGAGTCACATAAAAACGCAGTTAACAGAAGGGTGAGACTTGCGATTTATACTAGCTAAAATAAAATTTTAATTTTTTTGATCTCCATTCTAGGTATTTGTTACAAGAATGAGTAGGAATGATGAGACTTTTATTTATAATAGAATATATTTATAACATATATATAATATAAGCCATAGAAGACGCTGCAATTTGCGCTGTCCCCTCCTGCCTTCCCCCTCCGTCATGCTCAGCGTGTGCTTTACACAGCTTTACACAGCCAGCAGCAGTGTTTTGGACTGGTAAATGAGATGTGTTTAAAACCCATGTTGTATCTCTGGAGTCAATAAAATCTGTCCAAAGGGTGGCATTCGTGGGTGGTTTCTGTCTGGCTGAGCTGATGCGTGTAAGGATACTGCAGGAAACCTTTTGGATGGGCTTCAAATTTAGTTTTAAACCTTGCACCCGTTAAACTTACTCTAACTACAAGTAAGTTCTTTGCTTAACCAGTCATTCCCAAAAATATCCTTGGCACTTTCAGTAGCAGGTAGTTTGTTTGTGCCTTCAAAGGAAAAAAAATAAATGAAAAAATTTGAACTTTCAATTTCAGCTTTACATATAGTAAATAACTTGTGATGCTTTTAGTAAGTACAAGCAGAATATTGCATAGAACCACAGGGTTTTGATACTCCAAGCACTGTTTCTGCCCGTAGTAAATCAGGCAATCTGTGTCTATAAGGTTTCACGTTGGCTGCATTCAATCCACAGACTCTACAGAAGAGAACAATTTACACAAGGACCTATTGACTTCGATGCTGATTCTGCTCCTGGTCTTCATCATTTTCATTCTGCTGGCTGGCTATTTTTTCAGGTAGGTCTGTGTGGAGCTCTGCGTGCAGAACTAGCTCAGTCTTGTTTCGATATGATCTAACGAGGAAATGAAATGCGTACTTATGGTGAGGCAGGAGCCTCCATCACAGCAGAGAGGAGGGTGCCGCGGCGCTGGTGGCGCTCACTGTGAAGATGAACAGAAAGAGTTTCTCCACGGTTTCATGGTTGGTTAAAGACTGGTTTGGAAAAATGCTTGTTACCTTTCAGCATAGTTCCTGGGATTAACGTGGTGCATGTATTGCAGGTTCAGAAGGCATAAGAAAGCTGTTGTGAACTCTGGGGACAAAAAGATGCCAAATGGGATCTTAGAAGAACAAGGTATGGAGATATTTGCTTTCCTTCTCATTGTGATTTTTTTTTTTGTGTAGGCACACACTCATTCACTAATTAAGAATTCAGTTATTCAGTTATGTTTCCTTTTTATTTGTAAGTTAGAGGATTGTTATTAAAGAGAAAATAGTTTGATTTTTTTTTTAAAAAAAGAGGTCCATATTTAAGTATGTGTTTATATAATCTTAACTTTCAGTTGTTAGTTTTAAATAATTTTCACTTCAAGTTGGGATACAGCAAATATTTCTTTGTGAATGTTTCTTGTGCTCTTTATATATATTTTATTAGGATGCCAGCTGAGAGCCAGGTTTCTGGCACTGTCATCTTTGTATTTAGAGAAAGGATTGCAATATTCTTCTTAAAAGGGGGGAAAAAAGGTCCTTAAATCGTTGTGAAGTTACAGGCTCGTTCCTGAACGTAAAGAGAAATAAGCAAGGGGATGAGCCGGGGCAGTATTGTAGGCCAGTGGCACTAAAATAAAACACACTCAGGAGCTGAAAATGTTTCCCATGTTTTTTTTTTTTCAAATGCACTGGGTTTATGTCCATCAGCGGGCAGCCCTTCGGGTGGGTTGCTCCGTGGGGCTCCGTTCAAACGTAGCAAACGTCAAGGGGCCGTTTGTTTCTTGCTTATAAATTATTTTAGCCACAGCAAAGAGAATTGCATCTTTCTGCTGGTTCCACATCGCTATGTTTGAACTGAAGAGTGGGTTAACAAGCACAGGAGTCATAAATATACCCGTCAGCTTCCTGTTGGGTCGGTGCTTGTGCACAGGAACCGTGGCAAGCGTGGTTTGGAGATCCCCGCGGCGGCCCGGTGCAGGTAGCGCCTTGGGCAATGAATGGCTAATGCAGCCACCAGTGAGTTGTAGTTTGCAAGTGGCAATCACCCCATTATTATCAGTGTGGAGGGAAGTGGTCTGCCTTTCTGTTTGCCTTTGGTTTTAAATAAAACTTGTTTTCACCGAACAGTGTGCTTAATCCCTCCCCTTCTCCCAGCCGTCCTGCCGGGCAGCTCGTGGGGATGCTCATTTCAGTTGCCACGTGGCCAGTTGGGCTCTTGAAGGGCCGTGAAGGCGGCAGGTGAAGGAGTCCTGAGGCTTTATCCCCCTGTGCGAGCCGAGGTCTGGGTGGCAAGAAGCCCACAGCAATCCCTGTACCAAACGGCGCTGCCGCAGAGCGATTGCGAGCCGGGGCCGGACTGATGCTGGGGGGATCTGGGGCAACCGAGAGCAACAGCAACAGCTCATCTCTGTGCAGTTTCTGGTGGCTGCCAAGATAAAGGCTTTTTTTTTTATTATTATTTCCCCTTCACAAGTGAAATAATCTAGCAGCACATCTTCGGTGGTAGATCCTAAAAGCTGCAGTCCCTGCCCTGTGGAAGGGTTGGAACGGTCTTGGTCAGCAGAAGGAACCTTCTCCTTTTCTAAATAAAACTTGGTCACATTTTAATCCGGTGTAAATACAGAAACCATTCCTTTTTACCAACAGCGGTTCTACTTGAATTTATTATGTTCTCAAAGAAGCTACTTGGCCTGTGGTTTTGGCTTTTTATTTCATTTAAATCAGCTTTATCATCGATTGAAGTCTCACGTGGGAAATATGTTTTGGCATCTTCCAGCATAAAAATTAATTCGTAGTTGGAAATAGCTTGTTATCTGTTGCTCTGGACATGCCTTTAACACGTACTTTCCTTGTCTGACAGAACAGCAACGGGTGATGCTGCTCAGTAGGTCTCCCTCAGGCCCAAAGAAGTATTTCCCTATTCCAGTAGAAAATCTCGAAGAGGAAATACGGATGCGATCAGCAGACGAAGGAAAACTCTTCCGCGAGGAGTTTAACGTAAGTCCTCACGTGTGGGGAGGATGGCTGCATGGTGAAAAGCGGGGGGCAAGTCAAAACGTCTGCAAATAAAAACAATTCCTTTGAAAATGTTTGGGGCGTGATGCTGGTATCTCGGAGCCTCAGCACTTGTGTGTGCGTGCTGGTGCTGTTCGTACGTGCTCTGTCAGGTGTGGTGACCCTTTATCCGGACAAAAAATCTGGAATGTTGACTGCTTTATGGTACGGTGATGCCAAATTGGTGATATATAAACTGTTTGATGCTTACTGACAATTAAAGAAGGTCTTTAGTGTTGGCCTGAAAGCTGGAGGAGAGGAAAACTGAATATGAATCTCTTTAGCATTGATTTTCTTTGTGGGGGTTTTTTGGGGAGCCTGTGTGTTTCACCTCTGTGGGAAGTACTGAGAGGAGAAGACACAGTGTGGTCTTGTCTTTAATATTGCCCTAGTGAGGTTTGACCTTTTTTTTTTTTTTTTTTCTTTTGGAGTATATGTTTCTATGAAGTATCTCAACTTCAAGGGTTTTCCCTTAAAGTGTTGCCTTGGTCAGAAAGGAGATTTTATTTTCTGCCCATAACCTGAGCTTCAGTCGCGTGTGGTCGTATGGATGGGTCTCACGGGGAGTCTGTGGCGAGCTGCCGCAGAGCCAGTTTCTATGGAGAAACCCAGTGCGAGGAGCTGCTCCCGCAGATCTGCATTCGGGGGCCTTTTCCATACTTTTATTCTTTTCACTTCCCTGAACAGCAGAAGCAAGTTGCACAGAGCAGTAGCTTAAATATCAAATACGGAGTTGTCAAAGCTGATGCACGCATTGATTAGACAGTCTGTTAAGTTACCTCCTTAATTGGTAGCATATTTATATCTGCAATTTGTTTGATGATATATTTAAAACACATAATTTCTTTGCCTTATCAGAGAGGGAACATTGTGGAGATATTTATCAAAGTCAACAAAATGAATGTGAAAACTGATTTGACAAGATGTGCTCTTGTGAATTTTGACTCTCCTGATTAATTCCTTCTGCAGTTAGGAGCGAAACGAGCCATCTATTTTTATTTTTAAAACCTGCTTTGCTTGGATCATTTTCTGCACCATGCTGTGAGCATGTTTCTGTCTGCACACAGGCACCGAGTCTGAAAACTGGGGTCCGGTCCCCATAAGTGAGCAGCCTGAGCAGTGACGGGGTGATGGTACATAAAGTCTGCTTGATGCTTTCTGTGGGTTTTTTTTTCCCCGCTGTATCTCCTCTGGCTGCTTGCATGGATATATGAGCTGCTTGCTCAAGCCTGAGAGGGGAAGAAAGGGCGAAAGACAGCTGAAAATCAGTGTGATTAATATTGTAGCAGAAACAGGAAAACTGACAAACAGAAGTCTGCTACTGCGGCACTGGAAGGAAAGTGAGAAATCGGGACCCTTTGGCACAAAGACATCTGGGTGACAACCTCACCCACAGAGCATCCCCCAGCTCCATCCTCCCACCAGCTGAGGTTACCTGTATCTGCCCCTCGAAGCTGTAGCTGCCAAACCCCGCGTTTTTTGGATGAGCCCAAAGCCGTCCCCTTTGTGCAAGCGTTGGGCGGGCGAGGCTGCGGGAGCTGCTGGTGGACCTGACTGCAGCCCGAGGCTGGGGATGCTCCGCTGTCGGGGATGCGCCGGGGGTCTCTGCCCGCTGCTGAACACAGCTACACGGTCTCCATTGCGAATTTGAAACAGATTAAGGCTGAAAATGGTGAGTCCTGTGAGCTGGCGGTGGCCAGGCACGTGCCCCAGCCAAAGAAGTTGGGTCCCAAGCTGTTTTTCTGGCAAAAAGAAAACAAAGCAAGTGCTGATAGACAAAGACATGCAGTGGACAGAAAAGATTTTTGAGGATGACTCTCTTAGATTTATGTGCCTAACAGTGTTCTTCAATACTTTTGATTTGATCCTGAGAGCCTACATTACCCTTAAGCCTAAATTACCCTTAAAAAGTACATTGCACTTGTTGCACTTGTACACTAACCAAAATAGCAGAGGCTCCTTCCACCCTCAGTATCTTCATTTTATTATTTGATTTCTTTGTGAGCACAGAGCACTAGGAAGAGTGTGTTTTTTCTAAACAGAGGAAAAAGAAAAAAAGAAGATAAAAACCCATATTCTTTTCTGTGTGGGCCCTTTCCTCTCTTTATCATCCATAACACAAGAAGAGCTGGATGTTTGAAGTTTATGATGGCTGGTGTATTGCCTTGATTTTTTTTTTAGATTACAGTCTGAAAACCTTCCTCTAAGAATTTGCTTTTGAAATTATAATTTTGACTTGACTAAGACATCCCCGTGGTTCATGGAGTGGAAAAAAAAAAAAAAAGAGAAAAGGCGCCGATGCTGGGGTAGATCGAGTCCCTCGGAAGTGTCAGAGAGGTTTTAGGATTCCTGCAACGTGGCAGCCGATGACCCAGCGCCGCCAAGACTCATTGGCTTCTTGTGATTCGTGGGGTGATGGGGAGGACGTGACGAAATGTCTCCTCGATGAATCACATCCTCCCCTCTGAAGATGGGTGGGAGCAGCGAAACGGGCTGTCTCCTTGTACCGGGATTCAAAACCCGCTTCAAGCAGGGCAGCGTGACGTTAGGAGGTTTTTAGGGAGATGTCAGGGCTTTGCAGGGGTAAGGAGCAGGGAATGGAGAGATGATTTTGCCAGAGATAATTACTTTTCATGCGTTTTTCACATGAAGATGCAGAACTTATGTGACTGTTTATTGGGAATTTGTTGCCTGACTTCTGAAGTTCGAAGAAATCGTGTTAGAAATGCTAATTATTTCTTTTTATGCAAAACATAAATTAAGTTTCTGTGTTTTATAAATTGTAAATGTATTTTAATTAGCAAAACCATGGGCTTCATTCAAATAAGGAATTAAGCCGTTTGCTAAAAGCAGCTTTCTTTTTCAACCCTTCTTTAACCGTCTCTCTCCTTTCTTTTTCTTGCATTCGCAAGTTTAAGTGATATAAAAAAAACCCCAAACAACAAACCCACAAGTGCACGTTGCTCTTTCCTCTGTGGTGGTGGTGAAGTCCTCCCCGCACCCCCCCTTTTAGCCTACGTCACCCTGACAACACGGGGTGTTGCTTTTAAGGGGAAATTCCAAGCCCCGCTCTCGGTCAGGCAGGCGGATAGTTGCTTTAAGCTGTACAGTCGGTTACCATTTTTTTCCCTTCCTCTGTGTGATTCAGACTGGGTGGTGGGAGCTGGGATGTAGAAGGGTGGGAGAAGGCAGTTGTGCATTCCCAAACCGCGGGGATTTTACCTTGGTGGGCTCCAGCACGCCAACGCCGGGTTTTAGGAATTCAGTACAAGAAACTTGATGAAACTCGGTTCTTGCTTGCACCATTCGCAGTGAGGGGGCAGCTAAAAGCGCAGGGCAGGAGCCTCGAGCTGTGTCTCTTGATGAGAACGATGCCTTTTGCGACTCTCCCCCTGCCGTGGGCTCTCCGCCGCAGCCTGAGCTCGGCCCCTTGGCGCTGGTGGTGGTATCTCAGCAGCTTCTGCGTGGAGGTGGAGGGGCTCCACCTCGGGTACCTCCTTGTTTTCACCTTCACCCTCTTCCTCTCCATTTCTTCCTTTCATTTGATTGCTCTGCAAGAGTGCTTTTTTTTTTTTTTTTCTAAGCTTGACTAATTTATCTGCGGCCTTAGATCTTGCTGATTGCGAGCAGAATTTGACTTGTGCTCGTACAGCGACTTTTAGCATAAAAGAATTGGGATTTATTTTTGCTTCCTCCCTTTCTGCCAGAGCTGGGCCCTCACCTGCGGGTCTCGGCGAGATGTTTGATATTTAGTGTTCTTAGCAGTGAGCTATTAACAATCAAACTCTATTTATGTTGTTGAACCAACTGTTATTGCTAAAAGTAGCTGTCAGAGCCGAGCTCGAGGGAGCAGCGCATCCGCACGGCTGGGTCACGGCGCTGTGAATCACCGCGGCAGATGGCAGCTTAAAGCAGCGGCTCGGAGTTAACAATTTTCTAAATAACTGCGATCTTTGGTGGAAAAATTACTTCTTTTTCCAAAACTGCTGAACTCGTTTTCTGTAGTGAAATCTGCCAGGACGTGGTTTCCTGTTTTAGAGTAATGAAAGTTATTGCAAAAAAAAAAAAAATAAAAAAAAAATGTTTCATTCTGGTGGGTGCAAGGCAATGTGTGTAAATGCGGATTTTCCCTAAGGCATGCGCAGTTGACAGTTAGCTGTTTTCTAACACGTTGACTTTTGTATCTTTTTTTTTTCAGTCATTAACACCTGGATATGTGCAGGGAACATTTGAAATGGCAAATAAGGAAGAAAACAGGGAGAAAAACAGATATCCTAACATCCTGCCATGTAAGACATTACCTTTTCTTTTCCATCGGACAGTTAACTCTGGCACTGAGCATGCTGGTAATAGTGTTCATTTGCTGAAAATATTCGAGTAATATAATTTCACTGGTCACAAATGTTCTTCATACGTTGCACACGCAAAACTGGTCTGGTTTGTGCATGTCTCTAGTACTGATCTTCTCCTGTTAGGGTTTTCTGTAGCGGTTATCAGGTGCTGCGCTATAAAGTCTTAGCTCTCATGGGGTTCTAGCAAATCATGCTACATCAAGTGGATATTTTAGTGTCTCAGGTTAGTTTTGGGCAATTAAATACGGCAGAGTTTGGGCTTCCAGCATTGTAGAGCTGTAGTCCTGGTGACCTCCAGGTGTGGGAGCAAAAAGGAAGCTTGTGGAGGAAGTTTCTGAATGAGAACTAGGAGCAATCCGCGAGAGGGCTGGTTTGGGAAGCGTATGCTCAGCCTGGCCTCCTGCTTGCAAGGAAGTCGTGTATTTCAGATTGATTAACATGCAAATGTGCTTGTAATGTGATTTCTTCCAGATGATCATTCCAGAGTGATTTTGACCCAAATCGATGGAGTCCCGCCTTCAGACTACATTAACGCATCGTATATAGATGTAAGTTGACAGTTGTCCACCCTTTGCAGTTTGGCTAACTTTGTGAATTAAATAAGTATTTTTCTGCTAGCATACGTTGGCATTTCATCTTTTAACTGCTATGATATTTATTTCCTTAGGGTTATAAAGAAAAGAATAAATTTATAGCAGCACAAGGTAATTTATTTTCATTTCTCTATTCTGTACATCTTATGGCCGAGCGTATTTAATTTTAGATGTGTTTTAGAGGTTATTTTCAGCTGCAGATGGTGGCCAAATGTGAGGTGGGATTTAGAGGTTACAGTTTGAATGAAATTAAAGTGAGCGTGAGGTAACCCACTACTTTTAGACCCGCAAACACTGCTCTGAGCAAAGAGGCTCGCCTTCCCCCTTCCGCCTCCACTTGCTTCTCTCTTCTTATTTTTCATCTACTTACTGGGGGTTTGAGAAATGATGTCTCCTGGTAATACATTCTGTCTAAGCGGTCCTGATACCGAAATCAGTGTTTTCACATGAACGCTTATGCTGTATTTAGCCACAGATTTTGTGAACTTGTGTCGCCACGGTCCCAGACACAAAGCAGTAGCTGCCCCTGCCCTTCAAAAATACTCCTGTCCTGCACAGCACGATGAGCAGCTCTCCAGACCAGTTGTTGGTTGTGGTCACAGGCAATGTTGGACCTCGGCATGGGGGAGAGCTGCAAAGTGGAAATCCTAAACGATGCTCCTGCCATAGCCCACTTCAAAGAACATTAGTAATATTTCAAGAGAGGAGGTACCTGCTAGAAATGTAGATTTGAGTCCATATGATTGTGTAAAAGAAAACATGATATTTTTAAGAAATATGTGGTATATTCAAAACCTGAGCAGTGTGTAGTAACCACAGATCTGGGTGGGCGCCCAGCACGCAGGGGCAGGGGCGTTTGTGCTGGTCTCCATCACCCCTCCTGAGCCGAGCTGTGTTCTGTCTGCAGGACCGAAGCAAGAAACAGTTAATGATTTCTGGAGGATGGTATGGGAGCAGAAGTCAGCCATTATCGTCATGTTAACCAACCTGAAAGAAAGAAAAGAGGTAAAGCGCTTTCAGTTTCCTCTGGGATGTCTCTACCGGTGTGTGCTCCAAAAGCATTGTGGCCGCTCAGGATCTGGCCAGTCTTCTGACCACTTCCTTCTCCAGTCCCTATGAGCACAACTGAGTTTCTGCTCATAAATGTAGTTTTCACTTCCAAAATATGAATTTATATATATAGATCTCAAGGAAAAAATTCTGATAGCCAGTTTTGTCCTGCGTAGCCCATAGCCAAAGGCAAATTCTCATGCCTGTGTTTTTATTGCAGCACAAGGCTGCACTTGTGGGTGGGTTTGGTTAGAAATGAAGGTAAAAACTTCATTCATTTTTCTGCAGTTAGGTTTCAAAATTCTTTCTGGCACATGCATGTAAAAATTAAAACCACTTTTTTCTTGCGAGACTGAAGCTGTTCCTTCCTGTCCCCCCTCCCTCCTCCTACACATCTTGCTCCTCCCATTGTGCGAGACTTTCTACGTGAACTGGCTGAATGCTGAGACACACACGAGACGCGTGAAACGTTGAACTTCATTCCCGCTTCGCAGACTTGAGAAGCAAAGTTAAACTATTAAGGGAATGTATCATCAGAAACATACAAGATGCTTTTCAATGATTTTCTTTTCCCCTGGGTGGACAGTTTGCCACACTGAGCAAGCTACGTTCTTATTTGAAATATATAAAGTCCTCAAAAACACGTGCCCAAGAAATAAACCTTGTGTCCCTGGTGACTACACCTAAAGCTTAAAAAGAAAAATTCAAGACATCACAGTCCCCACAGTTAGGCACCCCCTAACAAAAAACCAAACCCAAAAGAAAGCTTTTGAGGTCTGGCTAGGTTAAAAAACAACCTCAAGGCTATTCTCACCTCCTCTGCTTAAATTTAAGCATCAACAGCACTAGCAAAGCGTTAAAGTTGTATTGTGCCAGATGAGAAACCCTGCATGCTCGTACGCATATGTGTGGGCACTATTTTCACATAACTTCATTGTTTTATGAGTGACCAACAATGAAAGCAGAACTCACTGTATGTTTGTACAGGAAAAATGTTATCAGTATTGGCCTGACCAAGGGTGCTGGACGTATGGAAATATCCGCGTGTCGGTGGAAGATTGCATAGTTCTGGTGGACTACACCATCCGCAAGTTTTGCGTTCAGTCGGTAAGTAACAATCATGCTCTTGCTAGGTCTTTGTTTTAATTTTTAAAGCAAATTGTTACAATGTCAAATATTTGCTTAAAAGAAATTCAGGAAATCAATTAAGCATATGTGCAAATCGAGGAGGATGTGGCACCTGTCCTAGGCAGCTGAGCAAGCTCTGCAGGTCAGCACGCACAATGTCTGCTACGGTTTAATGGATTGCAAGAGGTTCTGCTCGGTTTCTTGGCCACAGAAAGTCATTCCTTGAGGCTGTCAGGGAGGGAGCACAGGAGCAGCATCTTGACCTTTTTTGGGACAAATTGCACAGATAAATAAACGAGTGAATTTGGATACATTTGGGTATTTGGAGTAGTCTGTGGGTATTAGTTGGCCAACATCAGCCAGCGTTACAGCTTGATTTCTGTTCTATCCTTGGTCTTCGGCACAAGTTAAAGCTTTGGACCACAAGAGAGATGGTGGGGATGACTTTGCTCTTGTCCACAGTGTGTAGCCTTGTACAGGAGCAAATTGCTAGAGATCCTCACCCCCTAAAGGGAGGGCTGCTGTGTTTGTAATGCGATGACTGTCTAATTCAGATTGAAGACTGAAGACAATATGGGCTGGTGAGAGTGATAAACCACGTATAGCTGTGTAGAACTACATGGAGAGCTGGGAACCCTTCAAAATATGGGTGGAGGCATTCAGCATTAGTTACAGGTTCTGAACAGTCTCTGCTGATTTAGCGTGCAGATAGCTTTGGTATGACTAGTGCTCGCTGATAAGGCAGCGCTGATAAAAATGCTCAGGGAAACTGTGCTCAGAAGGCAGAACGGGAAAGAAGTGGTGGTACAGAGATGCACGTGCTCTGGATAAGCTGAAGGGCTGGGAAGTTTATGAATGGACCTGGCGGCCTTTCACTTGTTGATCACTGCTGAGCATGTGTTCGGAGGATTTGGTTATGCTTTGATGGACGCACCAGGTAACCTCACAAACTACTTGGCTTTCTCCAGTTTGAAAGAAATGGCCTTGACCCTGGCGAAGGGACTGAAAGCTTGCGAGCCAGATACGCTTTCTAACCTTAAGAATAGGCTGTGGTTAGTGAATGCAGGTGAAACGATGCTGAGCGCTGCTGTCATTGCTTCTGTAGTATCTTCTCTTTTATTCTTGAAGAGTAGGTCAGATCATGAAACTGTCAGCGGTGTGCCATTAGAGGTGCAGCCCTTCTTTCATTATTCATCCGTGATATGGCAAAAGCTGGCATTTGGCATCTCATAGCGATGCAGATCCTGAATGTTTAGGCTGTACTGTGTGAGTTTCATCTGAGGCTGCTAAAAGAAGTGTGAAGATTTTATACGTGAAAAAGGCCTTAGGATTTGATCCATTATTAACATAAATTGTGGGTCTTACTCTTTGCAATCCTGTCCTGGGATTATTCCGGTTTTCACTGGAATGCAAAGGTGCATTTTAATAATATATGGTAGTTTTACTCTGTGTTTGTATTTTATGTACGCTGTAAACTTCTAATCCTTGAGTCGGGCTCTAAGTGGTGCAGGAATTAAAGTCATAAATAACCAGAGCAGTTTGCTTGTAAATCTTTGCATGAAAAATAAAATGTCAGACTCAGAGACTGTGTGTTCCCTGCAGCTTCATGACGGTTGCAAAGCTCCGAGGCTTGTTACGCAGCTTCACTTCACCAGCTGGCCTGATTTCGGGGTGCCTTTCACACCGATCGGGATGCTGAAATTCCTGAAAAAAGTCAAAACGTTGAATCCTGCCCATGCTGGACCGATTGTGGTTCACTGTAGGTATGTATGTGCTCTTCAAGTTTGGCCTGGAGTTACCTGTAGAATATCAAGGCTAAATTTTAATCTTCTGTTCATAGCCTATGAAATATGTGTGCGTGTTTATATGTACGTATATATATATATTTGCTTACATATTTATATATGTAAAGGGTAGTCATAAGCTTTTTGTCATAAGCTTTTTGAGAGCCCAGGGTAAATACAAGTTCAAAAGATCTGTCTTCTGTTACTTTAAGACTCCAGCAGAAGTTGTTTTTGGTGTTTTGTTTTGTTTTTTAAATCCATGAGTGATACCCAGCGACCCAGTGTTTGGTATAAATACGTTCTTTGTCAGAAAAACAGACTTGTAATACAAATCTGCGACCTTTGCCACTAAATGCTCCTCTGAGAATTCATCCCCCACTTCTCCCACAATAAAATTGCAGTTTGCTATGTAAATTGTCCATTAAATGCCTAGAAAGATTTGAATAAAGACTTGCATTTAAGAGGCTGAAATGCTGCAATTTAAAAAATGTGCTACATACCAATACAGAACATATTCCCACTCATTCGGTCACACGCACATGAACTTCCTGCTATTAAAGGCTTGTGCTAAACTGTTTGAAATCTTATGTTAATGAAACCACAAACAAACCCCGAATCAGTTTTAAAAGAATAATTACAATCTCTATAGCAACTGTAAGCTCAGAACTGAGCAAGAAGTGTCTTTTCAGGAGCAATTATCCTGGCGAGGTTCAAATAAAAAGAAAAGAAGAGCGGCTTTGTCTTTCTGGGTTTTGTTTTTAAGGAAATGGTTGTAGATTCATGTCTTTGTTTCTTTTTCTCTTGCTTGTGTCAGACAACTAGAAATACTCTCCAAGAGTCCTTGAAGTGTGTACTATTGTGTTTGTCCTGACCAGGCCAACCTTTTTGTTTCTTCATTTCCATCCAGACCTTGCCTTGCTAGGATTCATCTTCCTTCCCAGGTGTCATACCTAAGAGGCTTAAAGAAAAGCATTAAACAGAAAAAGAAGATTTTAGTAATCTCACATAGTCTTTCCTTTGAGAAACCCCCAATATTTTTATAGCCTTTTGCCGGGATGTTCTGTGGAGACTCATATAGGGTTTCAGCTTTATTTTGCACCAGCAGAAAATTCTGTACTTAGTTTAATCAGCAGAAGTAGAGACAAAATAAAGGAAAATATAAAATCTCTTCATAAAAATCTGCAGAGATTTAAATATAATGGTCCAACAGAACGCAGTAACACTCTTATGTGTCAGTGCCGGGGGCTAGAGCAGTACTTTAGGCTGCTTTAGAAATAAAGAATGAGAGAGGTGACTATTTCCGTTATAGTTCAGGATATGACAGTATTGAATTGTTGAAAAAAGGAAAGGGAAACTCATCGATAGTGAGTAACCATCCGTTTCTAGTGAGCTTTTATAAAAATGTCACCCAGTCATTCTGTGCAAAAACTGCTCAGTCGGAATCTTTTGGAAGCTAATAAAAGGCTAATTTAGCATTTGGAAGTAAAGAATTGCAGATAAAGGGGGGGGGGGGATTTGGCCTTTTTTTTTCCCCCAGAATTTTTCAGAAATCTATTTTTTCAGTGAGCAGAGAGCTATGCTGAGGAACAGCTGAGTAAGGGATAACCTACAGGAGGTTAAGGATGGATAAAATCAGGGAACTTCCAAGGCAAATGTCAAGGCTGGTGAAATTACCAACTTTAGCAGAAACATGCAAGGATTGAATTAAGCGCTGATCTGAAGTTAGGTAACCTCGGGGCAGAGGCATGGGGAGGGAACAAGGATGTGTAAAAAGGGATTGTATCTGCAAAGGGGAGAGAAGCGAGGAAGCTGAGCGCAGGGCTCGATGGGTTACAGTTCACAGGACTGAGCAAGGAAGGACAAGTGTGAACTGGCATCGAGCAGCCCACGCTCAGAGGTGGTTTCCAGGACACGTCAGGAAGAGGAAAATCTCTGTAAACTGAGAGTCAAGACTCGTCTGCGGTGGCACAGGTCAAACATGGATGAAAGGAAGCGAGAGGGAAGGGAGCATTGGCTACTGTGGGGCGGAATCTCCGGTGGTCAGTGGCCGCAGAGGGGACAAGGGGGACGGGCGGGTGGAAGCGTGGACCGGGACGTGGCTGGGCGAGGAGAGAGGGGAGCCTGCCAAACCGATGATTAAACACAAAGGGATTTGGAGGCAGAAGGTTAGAGTGGGCTTGTTCACTGTGAAGAAGTTGCGTGAAATATCGGCGAAGGGCCGTGGGTCTCCATGGGTCTGCTCATCCCCATCATCCCCCCGGACCTCTGGAATAGGGGCGCTTGGGGGCTTTGGTTGCACGGGGTGTTTCCTGTTAGAAGTAGGTGTGTGTACATATGAACGAAGTCGTATTATGCGTGCAAAATATATTTTTTTTCTGGTGTTATTTAAAGCCTAATGTTTCCTGGCTGAAAATGGATCTGTATCTTTGGACACGCTGGGACGGGTGGAGAGATTTTTGTCATGTACCAGAAGGTGTTTGTGGACACTAGAGCAGTTGCGGTACAAAGTAAGCTAACAGAAGGTTAAAGGAGAGCTATTAATGCCTAGCACAGGATGCCATGCCCTTTTCCTCTCGGAGGAAGAGCTGAAAGTCGCTGGAGTAGTGTAATTTATAATGATCGTGCTCCCTCTCGTGGCTGTTGAAGGATATGTATAAAAAAAAGTAATTTGGGATGGCAGTTAGGAAGTGTTGAACTTGCAACATGTAACTGTTATCTAATTGGCATGTGACAGCAACCATGCAGAAAAGAGCAAAAATTAAGAAAAAAAAAAATTAAATATCGTCTTAGAGTGAACTATTATACCTGGTCAAGCAGAAATTTTTTCCAAAGGTCTTTTCTAATATAATTTTGATCTTATTATTTTAAAGCTGCTAAGAGGTGACTTTTTATGTTAAAAACTTAGCCCCTTTTTGTGCCATCATTGCTAAAATAAAAAAATAAATATGGTTTTTCACAGTATTTCAGTCCAGTATAAACAGGGTAAGTTCTTCCTGTGTCATTGCTGTAGCAATTCCTGCAGACTTTGTAATTCAATTGTGCTTTTGGTTTTGTTTCCTTTTCAAGCGCTGGTGTGGGTCGCACAGGCACGTTTATCGTTATAGACGCCATAATAGACATGATGCACACGGAACAGAAAGTTGATGTTTTTGAGTTTGTTTCAAGAATCCGTAATCAGCGTCCACAGATGGTTCAGACTGACGTAAGTGGACTTTAATGGGTTGAAATTACAACTTTTTGTGGTCAAAGAAGAATATACTTCTCTCTGTCCACTCTGATATGCATCCCAGTATGTCCTGTTCTGTTGCACACCTGGGTAATTGGCAAATGAACAAAGCCCAGTAGAAGGATGAGGTTGGGGAAGAAGATAAAGGCAAGTTAGGGCTGTGAAGGCCACCGTAAGGCTCGTTATCTTTAGGTATCGTGTCCAGGTTTCCCCACGCACACAAGAGTGGAATTTTAGAGAATGTGAGAGATGTAACAGGAAAACTCGTTTTAGGGTAAGGTATATTTTGCTAATTAGTAGATTGTAGACCAAACGAGATAGATGAAAGTGCCAGAATTCATAGTTTCGCTTCCTTGCTTTGCAGTATGCTAATCTGCCTCTTTGTTCGTTCCAGATGCAATACTCCTTCATTTATCAAGCCTTACTTGAATACTACCTCTACGGTGACACGGAGCTAGATGTGTCATCCTTGGAAAAACATCTGCAAACATCACACAATGCAGCGCCCAACCTTGTCAAAATAGGGCTAGAAGAAGAATTTAAAGTAAGTATGTAAGTCCTTTGCCACAGGATTTTGAAGTGTGAAAGCATTTAAGCCAAAAAGATGCTTCAAGAGCAGGAAAAGTGTAACCTTAAAAGAAAAGGTCCATCAAAACAGAACAACTTCTTTTATTTTGTGCTTGCTGTGAATGGGTCCCGTGGAGTCGGTGAATGGGGCCTTGCTTTACATCCTGTTCTGCAAATGCTCATTCAAAGCTACATCATTTTACAGACCTTTTCCTATATGCTTCCTGTTTGTTTATGAAAGAAAAATGGAATTATTCTCTCGGTCTGGTACTAGATGCCAGATCAGATAACGCTGGAAGAGGGAGCGGGATTATGTGCACCTAATTTGCATCTCAATGGGATTGTTAACTCAGGGATGATTGCTGGCAGAGAGAATTGCAGAGAATTTACACATCCTGTGCTGAACATCCAGACGGGTCAGGAAAGAAAAGGATAAAAAGCATTTCTGTTTAGTGGAGAAACTCCACATGCAGAAAGCAACCACACTGGCTGTTTGTGATCATTGTTTAAAATAGACTTTATTGTCCTGAGGAAATGGTTAGAACTCTTCTATGACTTTTGCTATGCTAAAATATTTTTTCTATATATAGGTCTGAAGCATTAAATGACATGTAGGTGTTAACTGGAGTTCTCCCTTTCCTTTAAAGCATTAATTTAATCAGAAATTGGGAACTGGGAGAAGAAAATGGTGTAAAAATAAGTCTGACAATATAGCAACAAGTACAAAAATCGAAAGTATTGGTCCATCCGAGGGAAGGAAGCAAGTAGAAGAGTATTCTACTTTTTCTAGAATTCCTAAGTTTGTTTTCCCCCGTGCCAGCAAGAGTGCATTAAAGTGCAGAGAGCAACGCGTTTTGTTCTGCTGTGTATTCTGAAAAGCATGTAAATGGCCCAGGAACACTGAGCCCACCTACCCCAAAGAAAGAGCAGAGCTAAGTTGTACCCGGTATGAGAGTCTCTGACATAAAGTCTATTGAACGCAATATTACAGGGCATCCCAAAAGTGATTTCTCCGAGGTGGGGGTTCCTTTTCAATAGTTTGTTGCCGATGCTACAGATTTTACTGGAATTGAGATATGCTCTTGAAACTCACTACCTGGCAAATACGTGCTTGAAAATCTGCTTGCAGTTTGAATAGTAAATGAATTTGAATTTAAATCGAGTTTCTATTAAATAGTTGCTGAAATGCAACTGTGTATCTATGGTCATTATCTGGTAAGTCCCACCCCAGCAGAAGCAGCCTATTACTGTTGTGTTATCTTGCACAATCTTGCAGGTGTGTCGTCTATGCTATAAAAAAAGTTGTTGGGGTAAGAGCAGGGTTTGTCGTCTGTGTCCTGAGAATGCCCTCAGCACAAACTGAATAAATAATAAGGAGTATTGGTCTCTTGACTAGCAAAAGCTTGAAATTGTATAGAGCCAAGTTCCAGGATTTGGTGGAGAGCAGTCCATAAACTTGTGCGACCTTGTTGTGCCAGAAACAGGGTGGTGTGCTGCAGGGCAAGCGCAGTCCAGAAATAAAGGACTGGAGTTTTAATACTCTGAACAGGATTGTAATAATAGTAATACGAATTAAATTAATATGAATATGAATTAAAGTCATGTTTTGACTATAAAGGAAGTGAAAAAGAAGTTATTCTTCTCTATGAAAGGGAAGTTTTTCAGTACCTGAGAGCAACATGGAAAAGAAAAGTCTGTCACCGCAGTGCCCGGCTGGCTGGAGTGCCTGTTGGCAGCGCTCCTCATCGGGGGCTGCTGCTGCTGGAGACACATGCTAGTCGGTGTGCTGGTCCGTCTGCCTCTGCTTACCTAAGGGCTGGAAAGAAAAAAAAAAATCAATTTGATAAAATGGAACGCAGACCTTTGTATTAAAAGGTATTTTCAAAAGTGGCTAATTTCATGAAACTAAATTTCCAAATATCAAATTTAAAAACTGAGACCTTTTCAAAAGGAATGGGTACTCTGTGCTTCTGAAAGCCATGCTTGGACGGGCCAAAAGTGTCTTTAAAAAACAGGGAAAAAAAAAACCAACCCAGACCCAAAAGGTTAAAATCTGCTGTCATTTTACAGTCCGCAAACTTTATTGATATGCCTTGGGAGTATGTTCAGGTTCTTAAATATTTATCAGTATGAAAAAATTACATGACTGTTATTCCTAATTCATTTTTATCGACAGGACAATGAAGTGGCGTTTGTGAAAGGTCAGCCTTGCTTTGACTGTGTTGCTGTTTTGTTCCTGACAGAGACACTTAGGAACCCTCTGAGGAGGCGATATGGTGAGCGAGAGCCACTTCTGTTCCTGTGAGTTCTCATCCTCATTTGTGTGTTTTATTACAGAAGTTAACAAATGTTCGAATCATGAAAGAAAACATGAGAACTGGCAATCTTCCAGCAAACATGAAGAAAGCTAGAGTCATCCAGATTATCCCATGTAAGAGGTCAACTTTTTATATAGAAAAACAAGTGCTATAAATACATGATTATCCTAAGGCTGCTGTGAGTGCACACACTGTAGCTATATGTTGACAACAACACGGCTCATAGCAGAATACAGCTCTGTTGGGATAACTCAAGAATAGAGGTCCTGCCCGGATTTGGAGACTGGAATTCTGCACATAATTACTGCAATAAGTCTTAAAAAGATTTAACATCTCTGCCTGTGAAATTCAAACGCTTTCAAAACCCGTTGGACTGTCCAGGGTGGTAGGTTTTGGTTTGGCTTCATTTTTAGCTGGAACATGTTTTTTTGGGTGTTTCCATGAGCCACCCCTTTGGTTTTGTTGTCCTTTCTGCAGGCACGGCTGCTCTAAAGTTTCTAGAGATCTTACTAATATGAACAGCACAATCTGCTCCTTATAAAGTGTAATGCCCTTATAAAGTGTCTGCAAACAATGTAATGAATTGGTTTTTACTTTATCAATGTAAAATGTCTTAAGATCAGATTATTTTTCAGGACTGAATTAAATAATTCGGCAGTTTCACCTTTTAATCCAACAGATTTTCTGGGTGTTTCCTTGTGTATTTTGGAGCAGCCCTGTAATGTCTGCACCTGAAAATGAAAGTTTCAGACCTTGCTGGCCATATCCTGTGTGAATGAAAAACCAACAGCAGAAAAACTAGCACCCTCCTCCACATACCTAGTTAAATCCTGGATAAGATCTTTGAGACACTCTGGCTTTTAGATAAAAGATTTTGTTGGGTTTGTTCTTTCACAAATGTAATAGTGGAGCAATCAACGTACAGTGAGCAAATGTAAGACTTGGACTTTTTTTTTTTCCAGATGATTTTAATAGAGTGATTCTGTCAATGAAAAGAGGGCAAGAGTATACAGACTACATCAATGCTTCCTTCATAGATGTACGTATAAAAACTTTTCATGTATTTAAATTGCAAGTCAAATATTTTACTGTTGCTGATAAGACTTTTTAAAGAGACACAGTCAACTTGCCTTTAGAAGAACGTTAGCTTTTTTGTTTGGGTTCGGCTTATGAGAGTTTCCATATACATTTGTTATCTGGTGTTTTCAATTTCAGCTTAACTGGTTGTGCAATTTAAACATTCTTGCTGTTGTTAGATTGATAAGCTAAAGTTTTTATTAAGTTCTAACAGGCAGCAAAACAAATTAGCTATAGATCTAACATCCAACAGTTCCATTATCTGCGTTCAGGTTAAGGGATGTAAATATGGGCTCTTCTGAGGAAAGGAAAAAGAAAAGTCCATATTTAGCACTGGGAAAGGCTGCCACAGTGTTTGAGAGCCAGGGTTTACCTGGGCAGACCTGCGTGAATTCCTAACTTTGTTCCCAGCTTCCTGTTGGAACCTAGGCAACACCTTCCACCGTGTCCTGTTTTTATTTAAATACGTGAATTAATTATATCCTTAAGCAGTAAAACCCCATTAGTGATTGAGGATTGTGGATACTACAGCTATGAAGATCACATCAGTATGTAAATAGAACTGTAGCTCAAAAATTGAGTTAAATGTTAACAACTGCTAATTAGCTTTACTATAGAATTACGATAAACTCGTCGTGAAATCCTTTCAGTTACCTATTACTGCAGAATTTCCTCCCTTCAGCCATGACTGTAAAAAGCCATAAAATACAACTCAGGATTGTGAATTTAGGGGATTTTTTCCTGCCTTTCTGGCAATGAGCAAGAATCGGGTGGGCTCAGTGTCACCGGCATTGCAGTAACAACCACGTTGTCCAGCAGCGCGGCTCACGGGAAGCACCGGTTTAAGCGGTGATCTCCTCTCCGACCATCGCCTTCTGTCCTTCTTCACTTGTACTCACATGTCACGACATAAACGCATCCTGGTCTTCCTCCGCAGGGCTATCGCCAGAAGGATTACTTCATTGCCACCCAGGGACCGCTTCCACACACGGTGGAGGATTTCTGGCGGATGGTGTGGGAGTGGAAGTGCCACACCATCGTCATGCTCACGGAAGTTCAGGAGAGGGAGCAGGTACGCCTCCCGCTGCTGCTGCCTCCAGAGCAAAGCAGTTGCTGTTAACACCTGCAAAATATGAGCGTTAATATTAGATAAACTATTTGTTGCCCACAAATTCTAGCGATATGAGCTTTTTTTGCCTTCCCTAAAATGAGCTCTTGCTTCACCATTTGCTGTGAGCCAGTGTTGCTGCTTTTACTTGAATTGGCAGAAAACCCACTAAAACTCCTGAAAACTACGGCTTGTGAAAGGGTCCAGTTCACATTAAAAGCACTAAATTTATAGGGATGCCTGACATGGAACAGCGGTTTGGGATCTGGGAACAGCTGGACAAAGCTTTTGTGAAAGCTTCCCTCCCTGTTCTGCCAGTATGAGCTCCAGTGGCTTATTCTGATCCTCTCCTAGTACATCATTAATTAATTGAGTTACTTATTTCATTCTAACCTGTTTTAAAGCAGTACTTGCCATGTATGACTCCTAAGCCCTTTTCATCTTAATGGTTTATATTATAGAAATATTTTATTGCTGTATTCTTGGTTATTAGCCTTTTCATTACAAAGTGTTTAGAACACACTTATTATGCTGTATATCATATCCTATATCAGAGATTCACAACAACGTAGATAACTGGCAAAAATGTCAAAGAACGTTTACAATTCTCTCTCAATTTTGCAGGAAAAATGCTGCCAGTACTGGCCATCAGAGGGCTCTGTAACTCACGGAGAGATAACCGTCGAAATAAAGAATGACAGTCTGTTAGATGCCATAAGTGTAAGGGACTTCCTAGTTACGTACAACCAGGTAATGCTTTTAAATTACATGAGGTTTTTTGTAATTGAAGGCGTTTACAAATATGATTATTTAACTTAAAATCTGGAATTTCTATCTAAATATAAATGTGGTTAATCGACATCCGACATTGTATCGGTCAAGAGGAAGCTTATATGAAATATTTTTGCTTAAAGCCCCATGAAAATTCTGGTCAGTAAAACATGTCCTTGGTCAAAGTGGGGTGTGGGGTTTTTTGTTTGTTTTTGGGGTTTTTTTCACGTTTGCTGTTGCTGTTATTCTTGTATTTTCTCCCATCTCCCACACATCTATAAAAGAACATTTGATTCTTTATTTTTAAATCCTATGAAGCATTTTAACACCACATCTCTACCAGCTGTTTAACAGCTCTGCCTACCAGCTCTTCCTTCATGTTGCTCTGCTACAGGCACAATCTACTAAAAACCTGGTTTTGTTCTTTTGGGCACGCATCTCTTCACTCACTCATTTCTTAGGATCATTAGGACATTCTTTTAGGATCTGGTTTGCATTGCTCTTCTTGAAAAATAACAAAAAAAAATTACTTGCAGTTAAGAATATAATTCATTTAACTACTTATTGCATTGCTTATAATTCATGTGCTTAAACAGTTGGCACATGAAAAGCAAAAGGGCTTTAAATTCCAAGTACTCTGTATTTCCTTGTGAAGGAGGGTGGTGGATTAGGCATGAATACACACCGTGCTTCACAAGGCAGAGAGTCCTTGTCAATGTGTTCACTTCTGTCACACTGGAAAGTTTAAAACTCGGGGAACAGCGTTCTGGGTAATATGCAAACAGCAAAGTTTTTGCATTACAGTCCAGCATTGTTAGAAGCATTTGCTGCTGCAGATCTAAGAAATTTGAGTAACTTCTGTATTGTGCCTGAGTCCAGCTTGACCACATCAACGATATTTGAAGCAATATTACGTTAAAAGATCTCCTGCAGGGCTGGGAGGAAGGAGGATTGACCAAGCCTTTTTCCTCGTAATGGGGAAATCTTCTGGGCTTCTAGTACAAAACAATGTCCTGAGACTCCCCATCAAACTCGTTCACTAGATGTCCCCTGTGGTGGACACAATGAAAGCACCTAGCATCAGCAGAGACCTTGTGTTTTCAACTCTCTGTGGCTTGCAAGAGTTGACGATATGTAGGAAAATGGCCAGAATATTAATATTGCATCCCTATACTATTATAGTGCAGTCATGCGAAGGAGCAAGCAGAAATCACAAGGTAGTTAAATCCTGAGAAGATGAAGAGCTTTGCGCATCCGAACCTGCCTAGAACTAACTGCATTAGCATGGAACGAATACCTATTGCAACTTTTTGTGTGCTTGTAATCAGCAAGCTTGAAGACAAGTTAAGTTTCAAAGTAGCAGTGCAAAGATGGGTGCATTTCATGAATTGGGTTGGTTTAATGGCACTTCGGATTTGGTCTGTGCATGATGAAAGCTTTCAACCATCGGCACTCAGGATGAATAACCTTTAAGTGTACCCTCAGTATGACCCCGGTGAAGCAGCTGTGCAAATCAAAAGGAAAATTGTAGGGCTAAATTATCAGCACAGTGGATGGGGAATTTGGAATCAGAATTATTAGGTCTGCCTGATCAATATATTATATATATTATATTATATTATGGACCAGATTGCAAACAGTCCGCTCTACTATAGTGGTGCAAAATTTAGGTTATAAATGTTTAAGGTAAGAAGTATGTTTCCATTTTGAAGTAACAGCTGGATAAATCTGATGTTTTCCTGTGTGCAGGGTAACCAGGAGAAGCAAAGCAGGCTCGTTCGGCAGTTCCATTTCCATGGGTGGCCAGAAATCGGGATTCCTGCAGAAGGAAAAGGGATGATCGACCTGATTGCAGCTGTCCAAAAGCAGCAGCAGCAAACAGGCAATCACCCGATTACAGTGCACTGCAGGTAAGAGTCGCCTCTTCTTCCCACCGTTAGCTAAGGAAATAGCTTGCTTTTTCTCCAGTTTGGTTGCTTTTACAGCAGCTTTTCTTTGTGAGGGAGTAGACTGCATCCTTGAAAAATAAAAAGAAATTAAGAAATACAAGAAAAAGATAGAAGAAAAGAAAATCTAGTATTGCATAAAGGATTTTTGACTTGTCTTTTGCTAAATTAGCACTCTAGCCTTAACGGCTGGGAGTAAACAAATGCATTATTAACTTGGGGTGTTGTAGTCTGGCACCTGAGTTTTGCTAAACGCAGTGATTAGGAAAGTAAAGCTGTAGGTTTGTTGCAGTGATGTGTAATACATCCCGCCAATATAGTGCTCAAATATTCTATTGGGGCCAAAATGCTGTTGGCTTTTACAAACTATCAGGAGAATAAAATATATCCCTGATCTAAGCAGAAGGCAAAATGTACCCCTGTCCTTTAAAGCAGATCCGAGCTGGGAGGACGGAAAAAACAATGTTTACAATAATGGTAAGATGTAGCTTGGGTATGACTTGACATGTGATAACTAAAATGTCTCTTTGTCCTGTGCCAGGTTTTCACTTCTTGTGTTTTTTTGAACTGCACTTTTTTATTGCAGCATCTTTTCCCTGCCCTCCCCCAGCCCCCCGCCCCATTCTTTTTTGAAAGGTATACATTGGGCTTTTCCACTGTTTTTTCAAATTCTATTTTTCAGAGTGTAGGGTTTTTTATCAGTCTTTTAAATTTGTCTTTTCCCTCTCTGTACCCCATCTGCTGACTTAAAAAAAAAAAAAGTAGTAGTAAAACTAGTATTCTGCCTTTTCCTAATTCAGAAATCATACCTTGCTTTTAAAATATTTTAATCTTTATAAATCAATATAGTTTTTTCTGCTTTCTGGTCAATACAAAGTCAAGCTCACAGTACACAGTGACAGGGTCAGCAGGGTTTCTGAGCCTCCAGAAGAGAAGTTCCTATGTTTTATTTTGGTGGGTTTTTTTTTTTTTTTTTTTTTTTTAAATAAGAAGCTATTAACCTGAAGAGGTCACCCTTTGACACGAACCTCTTTTCTGCTGTGGGCTGCTTGGACCTGTTCTGGGAGATGCACTGGCTGACTCCTGGCTGCTCTTCCCAGTGTGGAAGTTTTCCGAGGCCACATCTCTCTACTGTGTTCATGTAAGACCTCATGCAGTAGAGCATCTCTTGCGGTTGAAGCTCACAGGCTCAACCATGACATAAAAACAATCATTGTTTCTTCTCTGATTGCCCTCAAAACTGATTATTTAATTCCTGCTAAATATTGGCCTTTTAATCTTTTCCCCTTGGGACACGTTGTACAAGAAAAACTGCTTTTGCTGGACCGTGGCCATCTGGTAGCAATACGTGGAGGTCAAGGTCGCGGCATCTTTGTTCTAACAACAAGTGTTATATTAATCGTGGTATTTTCTCTACCTGTCTGTGATCCCACTATTGAGAAATTCTGGGCACCCACGCTGTGACAGAGACCCCCTCAGACTGACTGCTGCATGGATAAGCTTCTCCAACCTTTTGGCAGTGAGCTAGATAGGATGGTGCTGCTTCTAGATTTTTCCTGTACTTTGTCAGAATATCTATCTGGTTTTGAATGAGTAACTCATTATTTTTTCTTCTGAAAAAAAAAATCTATATTGATTTATGCGACACTCAAATTATTCTTTAGCATCATCTACAGGGAAGTACACTGACCATTTGGAAGTATTTTGATAGCAGACCCCGTGTGCTTGCTGCTAGAGTTAGAATTGAGAGCAACCTATTACAGCTGTTCTCTGCACTGTACGCTGACTTTTAGTTTGCTCTGATTTGAGTTTCAAAGGTGCTGCCTCACCGAAAACTATGGTTTGCCTTTGGCTGTCTGCAGCTTCTCCTGTATCTTTATGCGCTGCTGAAGCAGAGAGATCCTGGGAGCTTGAGCCAGGACTCGGATTTGTTGGGGTTTCGGGACACGTACCAATGCATATTCCTTGCTAAAACTTTCTCCTTGCTCAGGAAGTGTTTTGCTCTTTGCTGTTTCCATACATTTTTCCCTAGGGGACTGTGGGTTCCCCCACTCCGTGGTGGCTGCACTCGAGGGTGATGATGACATGTTGTGTTTGATTCTGCAGTTTGACAAATTTGAACAGCCGCTTTTTTTTAATTTCAAGGGAGTTAAAGTTCTGAATGATAATTAAAGCGGGTAAAATATCTAGGAGTTCTAGCCAGTAAAACAAGAGATAAAAGTAACTAATGCCTTTGATATGCACAAATTAATGCATAAGAACTATCTGAGGTATACATTGCTTCTACTTTTCTGAGCTTTTAGACTTGCAGCCTCTCTGAAACCTTAGCTTAATCATTTGGCATGCATTTGTCCTAGATTTTTAAAAATCTCCTGCAATCGCTATAAAATGGATTTAAACAAGAAAATAAAACCCAAACCACACAATGCATGCTAGAATTTTTAATGTTGAGAATTCTCTCTTGCCCCTACTTGGGCAGCCTGTACATCACTGCTTTTGAGTTACCTGAACTTGAGTTGTCATGACATGACAGTCATGACGTGAGTATGGCGTGAAGCCATACTTGAGTCTTCAAACGTAAATGGGTGTAACTTTATGAATAAGTAAACATGTATCAAGTCTCAGACTGATTTTTCAGTGTTCACATGAACTTGTGAAAAATTCTGTTCATTTTTTCCAACTATTTACAAACAGTTTAAGAGGCTGCTAAAAACTTAATTCTTACATAGAATCAAGAAATAACCCTAAATAGTTTAGAAGGGTTTTGCTAACTGAGTTGCCAACAGAATTCAAAGCCACTCTGTTCTAAATCCCAACTCCCTTCTTTTCCAGCGTGTGTCTGTGGCTGCCTTCTCTTCAGTTCGTGGCTACCTACGCTTTTTCTCTCTTCACTGTCTCCTCCTTTCGGTGCTCTAATAAACTATGCAAGGCTGCTGTGTTATATAGACATCCATACTTCTGCCTTTTGCCCAGTCGTTGCCCATTCGGCGTGTCCTCTGCCTTTGAACTTTCTCTCTCAAGAAATGAAGTTTGAGTCACATTTCAAAGTTATCTTTCTTAACTTTCTTTTTTTAAGGGAATTGCAGAAAGAGAAGCGAGTATGCAAAGAGTAGTGCTGTGCTCCCGTGAGACAATGCATACTTTCTCCTGCTATTCAAATGCAATTTAGTTTTCCATGTATCTATACTAAAAATTCTTAATTCAAAAACCCCAACTTGTATGGGCTTTGAGGATTTGCTAAAAGGATGTTTTCAGAAAAAAGGAGGGTGAGCCTAGCACAAGGAGTGTTAAAAATGGAGTGCAAAGCAATGCATACCTACCTCTTCTCAGCACCAATGAATAAGCAATATGGGTGATGATGTGTGCGTATGGATTTACTTCATGTCTTCGTGTCCTTGTCTTTTGATAGTTGTAGACTATTCCGAAATGCGTTGCTCATGGGTCACTCTAGAAACCACAGATGGTTACTAGAGATTAGCTAATTACAAATAAATCTGAATCCATTTAGATTTAGTATTTGTCTTTAGTCTGATAAAAGCAATTGTCTAAAGGGAATAATACATGCAATGCATTGTACTTGTTCATTTTTCCTCCAACAGGACTTTTAAAGTATCCAGCTGAGGATACATGCATTTGCACTTAATCTTTTCAGAAGGCTCGTGCTTATCAGATTTTTTTTGTATTTGATAGAAATAAGGTAGAAGCAATGCCATGTGATTACAATTCACCTACTTATGGTTAAAACACATGAAAATTTTAAATTTAATAAATTTTGTGTTTATCCTTATTCAGCAATCCAGTGACCCTTCCACTCCACCTTACCACTGATTGCCAATTTCCCAATCCCATCCTGGTTTTAGTAACTATTCCCTATCAGAGCTATTGGCCTTCCACTGCACAGCCACTGTTTTGTTGGTGTCAAATAGTCCCTAATTAGTGTGATTAGGAGGGAGAAAGAAATCTCTTTTTTAATTTTTTTTTTCCTCTAGACTTTGACATAATAAATTAGATAAGAATTACTGAAATATATTTTGGTTCCACGGAATCGTGCTCTGAAACAGATATAAGGAGAAAATATACTCAAACGTACTGAAACAGAAGAAACTGCAGTTTCTTGGGGGTACATTGGGTTGCTTATTCTAGTCAAGACAGAGGCAGAACAGTTGATTTTAGTTTCTTGTATGTCCTACAACCTCACATGTAGTCTTGCTTTAGTTTGTCCTTGTATTAATACATCTGTTTAAGAAATGGCTTAGATCCTAAAAGTCATTAAAATCGTTACAGTTGGATAGGACATTTTCCATCAGATTGCTTTGGAGTAGTAATAATAGTAATAATAATTTCATATCTGTCCACCATGTGGAAGTATAAATCACAACCTAATAGAAAAGTGTGGGTTTGATGGCACAGCGCTTCTTTGCATTATAAACAAGTTTTGTGACTGAAAATGTAGAGGTTGTGTTCTCCCCCATTAAGAATAAAACCAAAAGCAGAGTGTGGGAGCACTGAAAGTCGTCTTTGCTGAAGATGAATTGCAGATTTGAGTAAACAGCTTTGCCTGTTCATTATCTGTGTCTCAGACTTTCTGGCTGTGGGTGGGTGTCCACGTGCTGCCGCGGCCAGCTCAGGATCTCCCACTTGGGTACAGAAGCTGTCAGTAACGAGCCTGTATTGGTTCCAGCCTGGCTTCAAGCTAATTCCATTAATTCCGGCTCCCTTTGAACATAGCTGAGGTGACAAACTAAGCACAAAAAATGAGTAGAGGTTGGCTAATAGTAGTATTTGGCTATTCTATATCACTATTATTTCTCTTTTAACATTTTTATCCTACTGCATGTCAAGCAAATGTGTTTACATTGCAGTGCTGGCGCTGGAAGAACAGGTACCTTCATAGCACTCAGCAATATTCTGGAACGAGTGAAGGCTGAAGGGCTCTTAGATGTATTCCAAGCTGTGAAGAGCTTAAGACTGCAAAGGCCACATATGGTGCAAACACTGGTACGATATTTAATAATCAAGATCTTTGTCAAAGGTTGTATGTTTGTAAATATTCTTGGGTTTTTTGCAGGTTGAAATAAATTATGTATGATGGCTTTGTATGTACAGGGGATCATCAGAAATCTGTATTTTTACAGATTTTTTTTTTTAATAGCATTTCTAAAAATACAACTTGGCTAAACATTCTGTCTGTTAGGAACTGGAGACAGTTAAACCAATATCTTCTGAGTGTCACAGGTGACAAAAGAAATTAGGTAAATGCCTTTTCAGCTATGTTATTAGTTGTTCTTTCTTACCTTAAAACGTCTGGCCTTAAATTGGCTTGCAGTTGGTCACTGAAAAGGAGAAATGTCTTTGACTTTTTTTAAAGTCGTCTATAAGTAATATGTGGAGCTTGGCTCAGACACTTTTCCCTATTGAATACACATTAAAAAGTTTTTTGGAGACTTGTGTTTTTGGAAAATATGTAAAAATGCTGATGTTGTGCATTTTGATAGCAGCTTCCGTTCTGTGATTTGAAACTTCTTTAGAAACAATTATCTCAAAACACCTTTTTCAGGTAAATGTTTTCTCCGTCCTACAGATAGGAGTAAAGGGGTTGAAGAAGTAGAATTGGATTATCCGCAGTCATGCTGAGACAGGGATGAAACATTTCTTTTGGGGTTCTGGCTCTGTGATTTAATAATGTTAGTTAAGGGTGTAATTGCCACAGATATTCCCAGCTGAGCCTGCGGAAAGGCTTCTGCTAAACTCTGCTTTCCAGCATGAGTGAATTCAGATGCTGGTTCCATTTATTATCAGTGTTGTTACAGATTTTGTAACCCAGCAAATCATGTTGAAGGCGTATCAGCACGCCTAGAAGATCAGGATGTGTCCTGTCTTTAGGATGCAGAGGACTAGCCAGCAGGCTAACATAGGCAGTGGATAAATACATCGCAGACAGCCTTTGCAAGAGGAGCTCCATTTCAGACAAACGAATGTAGAGGGGTTTTAATGTTCTATACATTTAAAGTTACATTGTCAGAAGTTATATTGTTGCTTAGTTTCTGCTGTAAAGCTCATAAGATGGAGCCCAGAGTTAAAGAGCCAGGCTCCCTGGGGAATGCACCGGAGGAGTTACCTGCTTTAGTGTGAGCCGGGAAACAGCCAGGTAGAGTAATCTGCTTAATTTAAATGAGAAGACAGGTCTAAGAATTGATTCAGTTTAAGAACTATCACCTACAAGGCTTAAAGAAATAATTTTAACTGAAGAGCAACAACCAGCCTGCATGTGACAAAAGAGTGAGGTACCCTTACTTTTATTTAAACAAAATAAGTACATAAATAAAAATCAGAACAGACGAGTCCGCAGCTACCGGTCCAGGTAACGGTCCAAGATAGAACGTGTCGCATTTATCACTAGGATTTGCTTAAGTATGAGTTTCTCCAATGTAATTGTACAATGCACATGTTGATGTCTTTTTATTGTTTTTTTCAGGAACAGTATGAATTCTGCTACAGAGTGGTACAAGATTTCATCGACATATTTTCTGATTATGCTAATTTCAAATGAAAATTCCTGCCTTATTTTTTAATTTGTCTGTATAAATAGTTGTATATTCTGTTAATTTATTCTGTGTCATTTTGATTGTTGACTTTACTGTAAATACGACCTTGTGTTTGCTCTAAAAATTGCATTTGCTGTATAAAGTTACTTCTTAAATATAAATATCTTCTAAAGTGAAGTATAATGTTCATATACAGTATATCAGTATAAAATGGTATAGAAATCTTTATTCTGAACAACAGTAAATTAATTCTTGAGGGTCTATTTCTTTGAATTTTTCCACTTATGAATATTTATCAATAATGTTATCTCCCAATTCTTGAAACTTTCCACAGGTGATTTACTTTTCATACAAAAAAAAAAAAAAAAAAGTGAATTGTGGCCAACATGTTTTGGCCATAAACCTTTCTTCACTATGAAAATAGATGTTTATTTGGGGACATGTTCTGATAACCTGCTCGTGCTTACTTGTAATTTATTTCACAAATAGTCTCACTGAAGGCAAAGAAGTGCTATTAGTGATAATGGTGTCAGAATATGGCCCTTCATGTGTAATGATGTATAGTCTGACTGAAAAATATAACTGCTTTTAAAGTCTGCTTTTAAGAACCTCCAGGTTGATGGCAGTTCTATTTTGAGTCTGACTGTCAATAAGGTAAAATCAGTATAAATACAGACGTGAATGTTTGATTTAATATAGGTTTCAAAGTCCATTTATTTTGTTCTTTCCTAAATATTACACCAGCTTAAATCAATTTAGAAAGACAATAATGTGAGTTTACCACTATTTTGAGAATATTTTGCATATCAGAAGAGTATATTTTGCAGCACCTGAATTTGCCTACTTGAAGAGGCTTTATAGCCGTTGTCCGAAATGGATGTAAAGCTTCTCTGTGTACACGTGCATGATTTCCCACTTCTTTGAGAAAAGGCGAGAGAGATGAAGATGAACTCTTATTCTTTGATTAGACTCAACAGAATAGCTAAGGGTATTTGCTAAAATTTTGAAAAAACATTTTACTAACAGTGCAATGCTAGCCACGTTAAGCATTGTAGCATAAAGCTCCTCTACGTTCTTACCCTCCCATATATATTATCAAAAAAGGAAATATTCCTTTATCTAAAAGGGGTATATGATTGTGTATATAGATATATTTTTAATGAAAGTACTACTGATAATATAATTGGTGAAATAAAGTTTAGAGGTCTTTATCGTAGCCCTGGACAGGATATGCTTGGGGGTTAGAAAATCCAACAAGTCACAGGGCCTCCGAATGTTGAATAATTAAAAGGTATATCTTTTCCACTCTTTAAAATGCATATATGCATTAATGAGCACAAAGTATGCGAATATGTACTTTAATTACATAACTAATATGCAATAGTTCTGTCTTGTCCAGTTGGTTGGGTTTTTCAATGCAAACATAAAAGCCTTATTTAAAATAAGCAACTTAGACTGATCATTTCTCTACTGTTCTTGCACTATTTTATCCCATGACCATTTTTCACTTCTGACAACAAATAGCATTATACTTGGTAATGATGCAAGGAAACAGGAAGGTGTTCATACCTCTCCTTTCGTTTCATACTGAATGGAAAAGGTGCAGTTTAGAAATTTCTAAGCACACTGTTCTGAACACTGCCATTTACTGCTTCTTGTCTTCCCATCGATGCACTTCTGTATTTATTTGTACAGTAAATTATGCACTTAAACAAGATTGTTTGAAGACTAAACCTTTGTTGCGAGTTGCTATTAGAAGATACGCTCAAGACGTAGAAAGTGTTGAGTAACGAAAACAAATGCTAAGTAAGTTTACATTACTACTGCATGCTGAAATTTTATCAAATTTTAAAAAGCCATCAAATAAATTCAGTGTGGAAACCAATACAGTGGGGCTTTCAGTATGATCATTTGTAGCACAGGGAGACTCGGAGAGGTTAAACGATGATAGAAAATAATGCAAAGAAATTTCCACCGTTTTCCAAAGAAGCCTGTTTTATGGTCCCATTAGAACCCAATGTCAGGATCTTTCCAAACATTTAGCCTACATTTGAAAAATAATTTGTCTGTTGGACAGCCTTTTGGGTCCCTTAAATAAAAGCTTGGACTAAGAGCTGCCTCGTGAAGCAAACCTCCTCAGCACAGTGGCAATGCGGGGTGACGTTAGCGGGGACCCGCGGCCCCCTGACAGCAGCCCGACAGACAGCAGAGCTCCACCTGCCCACAGGGTTTGCTGCAAGGGGGTGTTCTGCAGGGCACAGGCAGCTCTCTAGCTAGTAGCATGGAGTTAAGCTGAAACATCAAATGCTAAGTGGGTACTCAGATTTTAGTTACTAACTATATGAAGGTATCTAGGAGGAAACAGAAATACCTAGAACATATTTCAAAAGTCACACGGATAGCTACATAATGACTTTTTTTTTTATAATTTGAGAAGCTTGCTTTTCAGTTCTTGTGGTCAGTCAATAGACTGCTCATTGCAGCAGCCTAGTAACTGGGGAGCTGTATCTCGATATAGATAGATACCAACTTTCTTTTAAATTTTCCTATGTTGCATGGAATTACTTTAAAATGCCAAATAGTTGATTAGAAGTTGTACATTCTGATCTGTATGTGGTTTTGGTCACTATGTGACTTGACTGTCTGTTTTCATGTGTTAAGCTAGGTTCCAGTTCACCTAAGCATTTAAGCATTCGCTTCACGACATCCCTATTCCACGAAATGTTTAAGTACCGCAGGTTCTTTGTTCTTGAAGCAATCCCTTAAGTGCTTTGCTGAGTTGGGCCTTAATGAAGAATGCATACTGTAATTACCAGTGTTTTTTAGGGTATTTTTACGTATCAGTTTTTTAAACTTTTAAAATGAGCCTGACCACCTGTGTTCAGTATTTCGAAATGTTTTCATTTCCCTAGTACCATTTTTAATGTAAAGTTGTTGAAACTTTTCTGTATAACCAAATTGTATTTAATTTGTCAAATCTTTATAATATATGTATTATACAGTTTCAGCTATTATTATTTTCTTTTATTACATTTATAATTTGATATAGCTGTGTTTTTAATGCCGGTGAATGTTGCTGAATTATTTGTATATGCAAATTGCAAGATCTAATACATTCTGTTGCAAGAACAAAGCTTTGTTTTTATTCTCGAACTGTATTACTTTCTTTAAATCTTTTAATTTCATTCCTGTACTGTGTGTTCATTTAAAGTAAGTATTCTAAAGGAGTTGAAATCCGTTATCTAGATAAATAATTTTTAGTACTTATCTGCAGGTATGTGGAAGTAATATTCCAATTCGTGTCGCAGCTGAAGCATTGTGCATATAAAGTGCATATAAATTCAGGATAGCGATCGAAAGGCCGGGTCTTCCCAAACGGTGTTAAAAAGTAACACCTGACAATATAGAGCTTTGGCATGGCTCATCCCATTGCAGCCCTCCCTTTTGAGTATAAATGTGACGATTCAAAGCCTGACCCTGCAGTACTGCCGCAACAGTTACTTCTCCGGTATATTGGTACAGCACTTCGCACCACAGCCCTTTGCTCTCCCGTCAAGCCCTTCCTCCGGCCCACTCTTCCAACAGAGCATCCAAGCGGGGCAGAGCTGCAAGAAGCTGGGGTTATGCTCCCTTCGAGAGAGGCGGGGAGGAGCGGGGGAGCCCAGCACCATTTGCACTGCAGGCTGCTCCGTGGGATATAGGGGTGGGTTTCGGTCTCTGAGGGAGATGGGGATTTCATGAAATGGGATGCTCAGTGAGAGGGGAGAGAGCTCGCTCGCAGCACACAGAACCTTTCTGTTCTTTTGTATGTAAGTTTTCATAGTTCTGCAGTATGCTACGGCATCATACCAAGATAAAAAGAGTAGCTTAACTTTCAACTATGTCACCCATCATTAATTGAAAGCCCACTCTAGTTAACAGCAATTTCTGCGTTAATTTCACCAAGCCTGATATTGGACCTCATGCCAAAAATAATCAAGGTGGCCCACTGTTGTAACAAGTGTCAGGGGAGATTTATGTAAACCAGGAGTAACTATGCTGAAAGGTTACAATCCTAATGTCAAGCTAACATCACTGAGATTTGAAGATTGGATGTTGTTTGTCAAGTATGATTTAATGAAGCTATATTTATGCGTTTGACCCCTTTAGCCCTGTTTCATCTGGTATGCCTGACACCAAACGCGTCGGAGGTACCTCGTACAGCGTAGATAATTTGGTGATTATTTTTTCCAAACTTGTTTGGAAGAACTTCTAGTTTGTGCGTCCTTCTCGTGCACTGTTCTACCATTGAGGCGTTTGCGCTTGGTAATCACTCTGCTTTCAGCACAAATTGAACCATCCAGGAATAACTGTAGCAGTGTTTGTCAGTAGTAACTGCAGTGTTGCTTTCTGAAAATAGCAAGCACATGCATCCTGAGGAGATGTCTTTGCTTCATCGAAAAGATAGATTTACTACTCCAGAATTTGCCTGCAGTTTTAAATACAAGGATACACCACACTGAAATACAAGAGCCTTTAGGAAATTAGTGTTCAGGAAAATATTGCTGTTTCTGACTGCGACACTAAATAGTACCAAGTTAAGAGTAATCTTTTTCATTCCTTGTAAAAGCTATTAATATTTTTTTAATAACTCCAGATGAGCTGATAAAATGTTTTGTGTGATTGGATCGTATAATTTTAGCATATACCAAGATGCACAGCTTGTGAGCCCACTGAAAGTTAACTTTGTATGAGGCCAGATGCCTTTGTGTCGTTTCAGAAAGTAGAAGAATCTCAAGTATTAATCAGTTATTAATTAATCATTGGTTAATTTAAATAATTATTGGTAGTCATAATGATTGATTACTACAGATCTGCACAATTTCTAGTATAATAGGGTTCTGTCTAGCAGTATAGTAGAAACACCATTTCAGATTACTGAAGCTAAATAAAGAGGATTACAAGCTACATGACGAAGACTGACTGCCTTCCTGCATTCATCTGGGTGTGCTTCTGTTGGTCTGGTTCTGTATCAAAGATCAGCAATAAAAAGCGTCTTTGTTAATATACAGCCCATCATAGTGTTTTTATTAACAAATCTAAAGTTGTAGAAAGGACTTGGTATCACTGGACCCTCACCTCCTTAAAGGAGCTAACGTACAGCTGTTTAGCTGCGGTATCAATAATAAAGTTCTCGTATTTGCCCCTAACATCCCGTAAAAAGAGATTTTGGTGAGAAGGTGATGGTACAATTAAGATCCAATGAGTGGAAGTGTTCATCTCACAACAGCTACCGTCTGGTCTCTACTGTGTCCCATTTTAATGACAAATCTGTAACAAACAGAAGAATCCTAAGTCTTCATTAGAATGCAGAAATAATACATCTATACAGAAAGTATGTAAACCTGTATATTTTGCAATCTTGTTTCTATATACAGATTCTATTTAATTACATGTAAGAACTAAATTTTATCATTGTGCAGTTTTCCAGTGATTAATTTTTCTTGGCTCATCTGATGAGAATGTGCACGTTTTTTTCCTATTTCAAAGCATTACAAAGAAATACCATAAAGACCTTGTGCTGCTTTGTAAAGTTTTTGCATTTTACATCTTGTGGTGCTGAAGATGGTTTTGTTTTTAGAAACTCAGGTTTTAGAAAAAACACTTTCATTGTAAACTCTTCTTGAAATATATTTATTTAAACGATATAAACTAAGCAAGATGAAAGACATGTTTGTTCTGTATAGGGCTTATACGTCAAATCTAAGCTACACTTTCCGTAATGCAGAAATTGTTCAATGTGTCTGAGAATTTTTCAAGCGATTGAACTTCACCATGAATGTTCTTCATCTTAGGTATTAAAGGATTATGTTGTAATTTAGATATTTTAATAAGAGCTTTCTTCTAATGACTTGTATACATTTTTCTGTGCTACTTTGCACAGAGTAGGATAATTACTAAATTATTAATCAGGTTGAGAGTTTGCCAAGGAAGTTCTTTTCACAAATAATCATTTTTTGCTTTCACTTGTTTCCCTTGCCTTAGAAATTGTTCCAGTATTTTCATCAATGTCACTCTCAAACTATTTATAAACGTTGAACAAAAGATCTGAGTTGTGACTTTATGCCACTTGGGTAGACAGAAAGAAAGCTAAACTATGCCAGATTGGAAGAGCTTGCGAAGGAATTGTTTAGTACAGTCGCAATAGTATCAGATCATCAGATCACGAAGCTCAGTTTGTGCTTGCGGTGGCGGTGATGTGACACCAGCAGCCGGGGTGCAGCAGAACAGGCTGCGGGCCACGTCTTTTATGTTTCCGTACAGCAGGCAGTGAGTGAGCAGCCAGAGGGCTGGCACTGTCCTGCTCATAGTTTCTGCCAGAGAAGATACTGTTCTTGTCTTCTTGGAGACACCAGTACAGTCTTAGTCTTCATGAAATATATACTTTTTTTTTTGCTTTTATGTTACTTTGCTTCAAAATGTTATACAAGTATTTTCTAGGTGAGATTTTTATGGTAACCTATTTTTATGGTAGCCTATGGATCAAGTACAAGCTGTTTCCAAAGGAACAGCACATGGAAGAGCTTTCCTCCCTTCTTAGAGTACCGCACACTTTTAACAGAGTTTGATGTATTTTGCTGAATGGTGATTAGTCTGTGCAAACAGAGCTCAGTGGAATCTTGCCCCGGCCATAATAAACAAGTGTACAACTCACTCACTCTTACCCAAAAAGCTGATGTGCGAAAGGACGGAATGGGCAATGCAAAATCCCTCCTATGGTCACCGTTAGGATTACATGTGATCTATTGACGTTAGTGGCAAAACTTCCTGGAGAAAGAATTTTGTTCCCAGAGGAGAGGGTTTTCACTGCTTTAGTACCTGAAGCTGTCAGTGCTACATTTCTTGGTGAGCAGTACACTTAGGTGTTATCTGAGCAGTTCTGTACCTTTGTAATTGGCAAGCCTGTTACGCAGACACAGAACAGAGACGTGCCCAGTCCCAGATACAGACTACAAAGTATTCATTTACGTGTAAAAAATGCTGTATTTCACCATGACACTGTACAGCTTGCTCTCCAGTCATCTTCCGTGGCTTTGATGGCTTTATAAACAGCCTACTGGAAAGCCAGTTTTCAAGATGAAGTTTGGTTTTGTGAAATGCGGAAGTTTTTGCTTTAAAATCACTTTCACTGCTTCACATCATATATGGAAGTTTGATCTTTCACAATTTCCTTCCCTTCGCATTTTGTTGTGCTGTATTCTGTCACCATTTAAAAGAAAGAAAAATGTATTATTTCGAAGTATTTATTAAAGGTGAGCAGAAACCGTTTTGGAAAACATATCACATTTGTTCATAAACTTATGCAGATTCCTCGCACATAAAATAATTTGTCAAAATTTGGTTCTATGTATGAATACAAGCATTCAAAACAATCTTAGGTGCAGTACTGTGTCAGTGTAGTAAACCATCATTTTAAGAGAGGAATTCTGCTGCCAAAGATTGAATTTTCAGAGATTCATCATACAATAACTTGCCAAGATCTTGAGACTTTGCTTTACACAGCGTGAATAGCCTGAAGTATGTATTTTTCAGTGCCCAATAAAAATTCATAAATTAAATCAAATTGAGGACTCAACTGTGATGACAGTGCAACTGAATTTATGCTAGTCCCATCTACATTAACACTTTTAAATCAGCAGTTAGCAGCTTAATCATCTCTTGCCAGGTGTAATTCTGCCTGAACTTTTTTAGTTTTGGCAATTCTCGAAGCAAGGCTTATTGTGATTGTTCTGTTTGTGCCTCTGGTCATTTCCCTGCTGCGCCTTCTGGATCTACTGGCCGAATTACATCTACATTGAGAGGGTGCTAGGGTATTCAAAGGTAACTCTGTTTTCTAAAACCGGGGGCTGATTAGCGGTGATGGCCTGTCACTAACACTAAAGTTGCTGCCTGAATTTAGTACCTTATTTACCTAATACCTATGTACCTTATAAAAACCTTAATCTAGGAAAAGCTTTAACTGACACTTGTGCTTAGACCTTCAGTTAAAAACCAGCAGCAGTAAAATCTGTGAGAAATAAGCTTCATTCATTCAAGTGCTTCCAAACCACCTGTTTAGAAACTAGAACAAGGGTCTTCACGTGAGGAATTACGATACTAATTTTTTCTAATTCTCTTTATGTTGTTGTTGTTCTTGTGCTCTTGGCTCAAGCCTTCAGCCCAGTATGCTTTAGTGATTAGGGGCCTTTTTGTGTTATTGGGCTACCACCTTCCACTGATAAGCCTGATCATTAAGTGCTGGAAAGGCCCACAGTTCCATAGTGATGGATCTCATTGAAGTAGCTTTTTCCTAATTGCCCTTTGATTGGTTGAATAAGTTTAAAATGTCTAAGTAACTCGCAAGGAGACTCAAGGACTGATTTAAAATAAACTATTTTTCAACACGTTTTGAAAGTTGGCAGCTTTACTCCAACATGTGTGCAGATGTAATTGTTGACTTGTACTCCTAGTAAATTAAATGTTCACAGATACAAATTACACTAACGGAAAATTTAAAACTTGAAGAAAATGTCATTCTTTCCCTCCTATAGGTCTGCTTTTGCAAGTGTTTGTATATCTACTATTTAAGACAGCACTGCTGCTCTTGAGGACAGATTTAAAGGCTCGCTTAAAACCTTTATTATAATTTGTGTTTTCCTGTAAGTATTGCCGTGTTTGCAGAGGCATTTATCACAAAGGACGTGACAGGATTCTGTGGGTAAGTGCACTAATAAACCACAGTATGGCATGCCAGAATATACAATTATTGGCATACTGCTGATTTTCTTTCTTTTTTTTTTTTTGGTGAACTCACCAAAGCCCTTGTCAATATGACAATGCCCATAAAACGATAGCAGCAGAATTGCTTTTTTGCTGTCCGCCTCAGTTTGACCAGATGTGGGCTAGCAGAGACTGTAATGAATTAGACTTTCAAAGAGTTTTACTGGTATAAACTGTTTGTTTTAGATACATTGTTGAGGTATAACTGCACTTGTAAAGACCCCCAGGAAGGATCTGACTTCATTATCTGTTTATCGGCAGTGATACCCAGCGTTAGAATCCTGATTTTGACTAAATGTTTTATGTCTAAATACAAGATTGTCCAGTAGCAAAACGTTATCATGACAAGCGGAAGGTATAATAAGGTCGTGCCTTAATATGCTGAACTAAATCAAACCCCCACCAAAGCTTATAAAATAGACTTCAGAGTAATTTAATTCAAAGGAAAAAAAATAACATTTAAAAAGCTGCTTATCTCTAACTGCATCACATCTAAAGTACCCTAAATTCATCATACCACATAGGAGAGTATGTGAGGCAAGCTAGATAATTAAATAAAATAGTAGTAATATCAAAAGGAGTTCTGCTTTGTGAAAGATCTGAATAGTAGCATTTCATCCCCCGAAGCACAAAAGACTGGATGACCTTGTAAAAGGTCTTTCTCCCTTTGTATCTTCTCTTTCCCCCATGCATGCATAGACCTTTATCTTGGAATTAAGGTCACCAGATTCCATAACTCAGTAATGCATATTTATTATAAAAATAAAAAATCAGGCATCACAACCTGTCTGTTTTGCCTTGGAGTTTCCCCAGCCATTGGGTGGGGGGAAGCGGGGATGGGGGACTGTAAAAGTGTGATGTTGGGGTAGAAAGGAAGGAATTGAGCAAGGCTGTCTTTGCTGTAATTTAGTTATGGTAAAAATAAGGTTTGCTTTCTGAAGGAGTCTGATAACGGAAACATTTTGGTTTTATATGCCTTTGATAATATGGTGTGTATCAAAAATACTGTGCAAGTTGGAACCTATACTGCTCCTTCAGGATGTTTTTGCTGTGGTCATCTTAAAAGATAAAAACCAGGTTTAATTGTTAGTTACCAGTTTATGTTTGGTGGCTGGGAGATAGAGGGGGAAAATACCAGAAATTCAAACTTACTTATGTTATGCAGGGTATATTTTAAATATAATCTGTAAGAGTAAACTGCTCTCCCTTTTTTTCAAATTATTCAGAATTTCTGGAAGTACTTTGTGCTTATTTTATATTTCTTTTCCATTTACTTCTCCAGCAACAGAGGTTAATTTGGCTTAGATTTCTGTGGAACCGTGGCCTGAAAATGAGGTTTCAGACAGTTTGAACAAACTGATGCCAAAAGAAGAGCCTTGCTCCCTGTCCCCCTCAATACCGGCCTACCAGGCAAAACTTTGTTCCTTTCGTTGTAAGCACTTTCCTATACTGTTTCATGAAGGTGAAAACAGCACCTTCCAATCTCTTTTCTGGAAGTCCAAAAGCTTTCATGACTCCCTTGGACATCAGAAAGAATGAGAAAGCAAATAGGCAGCTTGCTTTTAAAACTTAATATTGTACATCTCATAGAAGAGATTCCAGAGAAGAAAATTAGGTGGTTGGGGCCTATATTTCGTAATTTCAGTCCACTGGTACGAATGTTCAAACTACAGGAAGAATTGAATGTAATGATGGAAGTTGCATAGTCTTAGCATAATCTGCATTTTTCTACACAAATTTTTAAAAGCATTTTAAAAAGATTGTCTTGTGTATTCTGGAGACAGCTATGGTTAAAAGCCTTTCCAATCTGAAAAAAGTTTGATCTGATATTATATTCAAAGGTACCTTCCTCTCCTTGGTTATTTTCAAATTATGGCTGCTTGTCATTTTTAATACCAGGAGATTATATCATTGATTGGAGATTAACTGTTAAATATATACAAACACACGATAGCGATATCAAAAATACAAGCCTGATCAAGGATGAGGATGGCAATGATATCGGATTTGTCTCGGAACAACTCTTTCTACCTTTGTGTGACTGAACTAAGTTCTGGTTACTTACCAGGTTTTTCTTTTTTTTTTTTTTTTTTTTTTCCCCTTGTCTCTGAATACAGAGCAGCCCAACCAGTGCGTGCTTGTCTAGATTGTTTGTCTTACAGATTCTCAAATTCAAGTCTTAGTAATGGATTCCTGTCAGGGAGCAGAGATAGGAATCAGTTTTTGTAGATAAATTTAGGTAACTAAATGGCTGATTAAAAAGGACTTAAAATGCTAGTTTAGTTTTTACCGCTGCTTTCTCCCTCCCATCCTTTTTTTTTTTCCCCTCCTTTAAAGCCGCTTATTTTTAGGTTTAATAATATTTTAATCTAATTACCAAACGAGTGGTGCAGAAGGCAGATACAGATGCTTATATTAGTTTAGAAAACAGTTGCCTAAGTTAAGGTGAAGCGATATAAACTGATTCTGGACTTTTTACTGGCCCTAAGGAGCTCCCATGAGGTCCAAGAACATGACCAGCCCCGCGCCTCTCCCTCAGGGGCGCGGCGAGCGCGCGCTCCCGCCGAGGGGGGGCGAAGGGCCGCCCTGAGGCGGGGAACTGCCCGCGCCGCCATTTGAAATCAAACCGCCTCCGCCCTCCCCATTGGGTGCGCTGCGCGTTCACGTGACCGCCCTTCCACCAATCGCGGGCCGTCGCGCGCCTTTTCGAAAAACAACCGCACCGTGAGTTCGATCGTTCTTCTCTCCTTCCGCCAACCCGTCTCAAAGAGTCCGGCCGCCGACGGGCGCTTGTCCCGGCCGGTCGGCCTCGGCGCGTCCCGTCAGCCATGGGGGCTGTCAGCAGGTGAGCGCGGCGGCGGTTCCGGCGTTGTCTATACGGCGCCGGTGCTCTGTTTGGCCGCGGCGCAGGGATACACCCGCGGGGACGGGGAGTGCGAGGGTCTGGCNNNGAGGAGGGAGCGAGCGAGCGCGGCTTCGTGCGGTGGAAGGGCCGTCCCGGGGGTGAGGCGGGCGCGGCGGTGAGGGGGAGGTGGGCCGAGCTGCTCCCCTCGGTGCTGCTCCCCTTCCGGAGGGGGCCAGGAGGGAGCGGCAGCCGCGGCCGCGGGGAGCCTGGGCTCGTAACGGTGCCCTGACTTTGGCTCCTGCCGCTCGGGTGGCGTTTGTCGATTGTAGGAGCTGGTGGAAGCTGTGAACGGGGCACTTCGGGTGGGGGAAACCGAAGAGTGCCTCTTCCTGTAGCGTACAGGTGAAGGCTTTTCTTCAGGGCACTGTCAGATTTGTCCGAGGGTGTGTTTTGTTTCGTTTTTTCAGCAAGTGTTTTGTCATAGGAAGCTCGGCAAAAAAGTCCAGAAGGATCGCGTGTAACTGCATTGGGTCCCTTGTTTTTAGCTTGCCGCTTTCAGATGTATTCTGTCGGATAGTCCAGTTCGTATATGCTTTTTTGAGGATTGCTTGTACTTCGTGGCACACTCGTATTTATATATGAAAAGGAATAGCGTTATCTGGTTGTGCAGACGCTGTGGGTTTGGGTTGGTTTTTTTTTTTTTTTTTCAAGTTAAACACGGCCCCTTCTGCTTTCTCTGTGTGTGGACACCCAGATGCTCTTGTGACCGTTTCAGCTGTATCAACAGCCTGGAACGAGATCCTAGCAACCGCTAAACTTTCAGCGTTCTTTTCAGCTGTCTTCCTGCGAGTACCATCCCGAACCTCCTTCGCAATAATGCCACCGTCTTCTCCTTTTTCAGGAGGATACAACTATAGTCGGTCTCTGTTTACTTTAAGATCAAGCCTAAAAATCTCCGTGTAGATAAGAGAATGTGTAATATCTAGATCTGGGTGAGGAGTGACTTTTTATGTGAAAATAGTTTTAAGTTGCATAAAGGATGAAATACAGTATGCATTGGCCCTGAATCTTTGCACAGGCTCTTGTGGGTAGGTAGCAAATACCTGTTGCGTATGTAAAAGAGGTATAACTGAGTGTGCATGAACACGTGATGACTGCTTTTGCCACCCCATAGAAGCATCAGTTGCTCCAAATGCGTAGTGCCTTCAGCTTCTCGTGTGTGATTCAGTGGTTGCTCAGGGTAAATAGCTCCCAGTTCTCTACACAGGCAAGCACATGTCAGTGGCACTGAGGTGGTTCTGCTGTCCATTGGAAAATGTCTGTTGGACAGAAGTAAACAAAATAATTACATTGATTTATTTTCATAAATATGTAAAGCACTATTTGGATGGTTAATTTTGATGTTCGTGTATAGGTACATTTGAAGATGCCACTCTTTGGGAAGATTGTTGTGATTAAACGGAATGGGACTGATGGAATTAGTTTTCCACTCACTGCAAGTACTTGTTTATTTGGAAGGTGAGAATTAGTTGAGTGCTTGCATACATCAAAATAATATTAATTATATTTTTCTTGCAGGTTATATATTTTAATATTTCTTTGTAAAAATAAATGTTTGTTGATTTGTGAATAATGTTCAGGGAGGGAAGATGATATTGGACTAAGGTTTGTTTTAAGACGAGAAAGCTGAACTTAATTTTTGTTACTCCTTTTTGTCCTTTCCTTGCCAGAACTCTTTTGGGGTTTGTGGTGGGTTTTTTTGTGTGTGTGGGGTTTTTTTGTCGTTTTTTGGTTGGGGTTGGTTTTTGTTTGTTTGTTTGTTTTTAATTTCTGGCTAAAGGAAATCTGGGGAAGGGATTGAAAGCAATACACAGCTGGCAAGCAAGCGATGGTATTCTTTTATCCAGAGGCAGTTTCCAGATACTTGGCTAGTAAAGAGAAACGAGGTACATAGCTTGTATTCAGCCATCTTCATCACATCAGTGCTCTTCTCCTTTTGTGTGTGGTTTTTTTGTTTTGTTTTGTTCTTCAAAGCCTCAGTAATGGAATACGTCAGCCAATATCTTGAATTAATATTAAAAATTGATAAGAACTTCTAGGTCCTCCTCCAATCTTGGAACTCACTTTGACTTATACAGTTGAGTGACAGTGGGTTTTGAACTTGATCCAGCTATTTTACATTAAAAGATAAAACTCATATACCAGAATGGTCTATGTGAAGACTTGACTAGATTATCTTACAATAAATAGGCTTCACATAAAATGCTTTTACTTAAACTAGGTCCGTTTGCACTTTACTGACTGATAGATATCTTAAATAACTGTAATTATTCAGTCTGGAATCAGATCCCATAGTGAAAGCCTATGGGAAGCACTCCAGTGTCAGTAATACTGTTCTTTGGCTTCAGCAGAGCTGCCCAGTAGTGGTGCAGACCTTAATTTCTGTCAGCTGCATTAGTGAGAGAGAGGTGTTGGGTACTTCTGTGAATCCTACCTCTGGTATGATAGCTGATATGTTTGCTGCTAAAGACCTGCAGCATGTCAAAAGCATTAGAGATTAGCTTGAAAAAAAAAAAAAAGTCTGTACACGTAGAAACACAGTCTTCATTTCCTAACAACTTTTAAGAAGGCAGATGTAGCTATCCAGGTGAGACCAAAGCTCAATCTGCCTAATATTCTGTCCCTGAGAGTGATCAGTAACAAATGCCCAGGAACGAGCTTAGGAGCACATGCTGGTATTTTCTAAAAATACTCCGCAAGCCTTCAGCAACTTGCAAGTCAGGAAACACGTGATCTCAAACCACCAGGTATCTGTTGTAGACACGCCTCTTTTGGCTTGTTGTGACCTGCTTTTTTCAGAGTTTTGGTAATTGACATATTTTTTCTGATAGGGATTCTCTGATGTTGTAGAAGTGTGAGGTCCTGTTATTTTTTTACCACAGTTGAAAGACTTAGGTAGTTCATTTTCTTCATGTTACCAAATTTAAGAAAGTATCATGCTGCTGAAAAGTTGAAAAATCACCTAATTATACAGCAGTCAGATTTTTCTGTGTTCTATGTGTCTTGAAACTCAAATTGTATTTTCATCCACAGGAGAACAGAATGTGATATTCGCATCCAGTTGCCTCAGGTCTCGAAAGAACATTGTAAAATTGAAGTAAATGAAAACAAGGAGGTAAGATACACATATGTTAATGACATATGTGTTGCATCGTTGCATCTCATCAGGCTGCTGAAATGTTTGTTTTCCTTTTAGGCAATATTGACTAATTTAAGTGCAGTAAATCCTACGCAGCTGAATGGTGATTGTTTTCAGCAACCCGTACCTCTGAAGCATGGAGACATGTTAACAATTATTGATCGTTCTTTCAGGTAAGTGCCAGTGAGAAACTGTTAATGCCTTGATATTAGAACGTGTTCTACAGGTGAACAATACGGAGAGCTTTGTGGACGCAGGCTCTTCCTGCTGGATGGAGATACGGAAGATGGTTGTAGATAAATGGGAAAAAATTAAAATGTCCTTTTACCATCTTCAGAAACGGAAGTTAATCTAGTTTATTTCGTGTTTCTTTACAATATCTTATACGCCACCTTCAGAAGGCAGGATTGCTTAAAAGGTGTTTTTTTATCACTTTTATGTTAAGCTAAACCAATAAAGATAGAATTGTCTAGAGAGATCATTTTGATTTTGTTTCAAGGGTAGTCATTTTTAGGGGAAAATTTAGAAGTATTTTGACGTTAAAGCCTTTAAAAGTGATATGCGAGTATTATTGGGAACAGACAACTATTGCTAGGTCATGTATCTTAATAATGGGAGTTCAGTCATCAGCTAGTTGACAAAAAAATGGTTTTCTTTTTAAATATTTCTTCCAGGTTTGAATATCCTCTCCAATCAACTCCAAGAAAGAGGCGTTCTAGATCTCCAAAAGATGAAACGCTGCAGGTAATGTTGCGACCATAGTCTTATTTATTACAAGGACATTGGTATTAGTAGTGATATGGTATTCCATTTTCTTGTTCTGTTTTTTTTATTAGGAATAATTTTTCAGCCATAGACAACCTTTCTGTTTGAAAATACAAATTAACTCCTTCAGATAAATACTTTTAAAAACAATTAATAATTTATTAATTTTAGACTTATCAATTTCTGGTAATAGATACTTAATAATCTATGATGTTACTAATAAAGGTAAGCTATTAAAAATTAATCCTTAGGGTTTTTTGTAGAGAGGATGGCAGGAAATGCAGAGTATGGGTATTGGTTATCCTTGTACTTTAAATGGGGAAGTTTGCCCTAGGGAATGGTATTCTCCTTTTCAAAGATAATCTGTTGTTCTCTGTGCTAGTACACTAATGTGCTGTTGGAATTTATAAATATCAAACTAAGCCTATCTTTTAATAATTTATTTTCATTAGTTTCTTCTTCTTGTTCTCAGCAAAGTTTTCTCCCTTAAAAATAAATTAAAAGTTTTTCAATAGACACAGTACTCACAAACTAACACTATCCCTTTTATGTCATAGTTCTCTTATTTAAATAAAAATCTTCCACTAGGTCTGGTAAAAAGGTGAGATTGGAATGTGCTTGTATATGTTTTTATGCTACAGCTGCTTTTAGAGCTAATAATTTCAATGATAAAACAAGACTTGAACTCGTGCTATATAGGGCCTCAAATGTCTATTGGTTGATGTTCTTAAATTTTGAAATATTCTAGAATTTCATTTGAATACTTTTAAGCCTGCTTGGTATACAATGCATATACTTTTATAATTCTATTGGTTGAAAGCTAAACTGTAAGATATTTGTTGCTCTGCTGTAATATTGTACAAATTTACAGGTTCTTCATGTTCAGCAGGTGGCAGAAGTGGAATTATCACTCAAACAAACTCCAGGGTCTAAAAGTCTTCGTGCTACAGGTTGGTACTTGTTTTATGGGAGGTTTGTTTTTCTTTTTCCTTCTTAACTGCATTTATTCTTAGCATAAGAGGGAAACCAAGGTTGAAAAGAACAAAAGAACTGTATTTTAAGACTTTTCAGTCTGAGTACAATACACCCCGCTATGTCAGTGTACTGTCTCATCATACTTAAATGCTGGGATTTACCAAAGCTAAGTCCTGCTGGGAGAAATCAGTTTAACTGAATCCTGAAAAATGGACAGTAACAGTTAGCCTGGAATTGGCAAAATGCTTATATATTGCTTCAAGTGATGTGTGCAAATTCAGTTTATCAAGATTACAGCTAAGAATGGAGTTCAGTACACCAACTTTGCAAATGCAATGCAAATGTCAGTTGAAACTGATTTGTGAAACAATTACCTATTACGTCTGTTTTCAAGGGCATCAAACAACTATAAAAAATAAAATTTGCTATTAAAATTTAACTTGCAGCTCTCTGCTGACCTAGAATACAGCTAGGTCCCTTCTGAGCAAATATTGCATTATCTCATGTATTCTTTCCTAATAAGAAATGGGAACAGGTATAATTTTAGACATATAGGAAGGGTTAACTTTGCTGACTGAAATAATAGTTTGCAAGAGCTGTTTCATGGAGACCCAGTAAAAGTCTTCTACAGCTACTAAGTCTGGATAGTTAATTTCACCTTCCCATCCTTCTTGTCTTAAGTAATGCCTCCTTCATGGGAAGATACAAGGTTTGTTAGGTGGAGGCTATTTATGTACAGGCAGGTTTGATTTTCATGGCGAATTTTTGTTCCAGTGCAAAAAAACCCAGGCTGTTTTGAAATGTTCCATTTCAGTGGGTTATTGCAAGCGTGTCTGTATTCACAGAATTTGGTTGATAGGTTCCCCAGCACTGTCCTAGGGTACAACCCTCTTTGCTTCACTGCTGGAGCAACTTTAAGGGAACAACTTGTCAGCTGCTAATGTATTTGTCTGCGGTTGGGTAAAAGCTTTCATAGAAAGATCTAATTTCCTGTTCTTTCCCATGTTTCTCTCCCCTCCCCCCCAGTCCTTTTCCCCTTTCCCAGAAGATAATGGACAGGCTTTTCTTTGTATGTCAGAGTCTCTGCCTTCATCTTTACATGGATTATTTCCCATCACAATTAAGAAAAGTCAACATGTTTTGGCAGGCGTTCATGCCGACATAAAGTAGTGTTGAGAAACAGACCTTGTAGATGTATCGATGTACAAGAGGTCTCAGTTTCTTGTGGCTTAAAAAGGCACCTCCTATCAGGTGGTCTCTGTTAGCTTGCATAGACTCCTTGCTCGTGGAAAATGCAGTGAAGTGTGCTACCTCAAGCTTCCTTGGATGCAGCTTACAAGTTGCAGTGGAATGGCAGCACATGTGCAGTCACTTGCTATGTCTCACCTGGGAAGTGGCAGCTCTGCTTTATTGTCTGGCTTTACCCTAAAGAAGCATTGCCACAGTTCAAGCAATACAGCACCTATGTAAACGCTGGACAAAAACCAGACTGCATTGTGGCAAGCCGATCTAAACGGTTGTTTAATTTTATGCTCGTAGATTTGTCTTGTGGCAGCCCTGAAAGGTGTATATGAGCCATTGATTGCAAAGAAAAACAAAAGCATGAAATACCAAGTGCCTGACCTGAATATGGGATAAATTCCAGATTACTATTTAAAATCCATGTTAAACATTTAGATGCTAATTCTTTTATTATAAGGGAAATTGTTATTGTTAAGAGAGCTTTATTTACAGTACTGTATCCCAGACCCTGGTTGACCATCTTGGGAGAGGAAAGGAAGGAATTTTTTTCTTTATTTATGGAACTCATATTTGTAGTTCTGCAATTTTTAAGCAACTCTGCATCTGAATTACTTTTTGTTTTGCTTTGCTTACTTTGTAGATAATGCTGAGTGTGAGGAAAAAAATGCCAATGAAAATAAACGAAGTACGGAGGAAAATACTTCCAAAGCTTTACTCGTCAAACTACAAACACCCAAATCTTCACACAGATTACATCAATCTAGTAAAAGGCAAAATGAAATGTCTCCCTTCAGTAAGCTCTATGAAAAACTGAAACATGAGATTAAAGTGAAAAAAGTTCTGCTAGAGGGAAGTGTATCTGAAGAAGCTGCAAAAGAAGATGGTAAGAGCGTTATAGAACCAAGTGCTCAAATTTCATCATCGAGTTGTGTTTATGATCTGGGAAGTGTGACTAAAGAAAAAGAAATAGGCAGAACTGAAAATACTGAAGAATGTGAAAAAAAAATAAAGCAAGAAACAATCCGTTCAAAACTTAACCAGATCTCAGCTCTAGGAATTGCTACCAGGAAGAGTTTTACCAGAAGTCCTCAAAGCTGTGTTTCAGAGGAGATGTCAGGAGATACTGGTAAAAGAAGTCACTTGCAGGATCATAAGGAACCAAGTACAGCAGGCGAATCTGAAGGTACAACCAAATCCAGTAAGGAGAATGACGGAAATGCAGCATTTTCACTGAAGCCGTGCTCTGTAGAATGCTTAGATTATGCAGATAAAATGAAAACATACAGCTCTGCAGTAGTGGTAGATAAACTAGCACAAACAAATAACATGATAAATGTTCCTAAAGTAGATAAAAATGGTCTGTCTACATCAACACCCAGAAGGAAGAGTTCTCGGTCTCATTTCGTATCACCTACAAAAGAAACTAGTGGAATGAATCCTGTAAATACTGATACTCCAACAACTCGACGTGAGTCACTGAAACGTAAGACTTCTTCAGAAGTTTCAGGGGAAACTCAAAGGGAAGATTCAGCGTGCAGAAATGATAGTCTCCAAGAAGTGCCTTTGGCAGAAAATAAATGCCTAAAACAAAGACGAAATAGTAAACAACATACACCAGGAAAAACTGTAAAAGAAGTGCTGCAAGAAATTTGTGATCAGGCAAACGTCGTTAACTCAGAAGAGGGACATTCTGAAACTCGGGTCTCTAATTCCAAGAGTCCCAGAAGAAATAACAGGCAAAGTAAAGAATTACCAAACAGAAGTGTCCATTCAGAGGCACTGGCTTCAAAAGAGGTAGCATCAGACCTGGCATCTCCCCCTGGTCAGAAATCTGATTCTGGAAGAAAAAGGGATAGGCCAAGGACCTCAGGACTGCAAACTGAAAAAGCACTCAAGACAAATGCTGTTCAAGAACATGACGGTAAGACTACAGACAGAAAGGGCTGTGGAACTAAAGAAGAACTGGCCATGATGGGGTGTCATCAGAAACAAGATTTGGAAGATGCCAGTGTTACAAGACCTCGCAGATTGTCATCAAAAAGAAGGTCTTCTGGAAGTGTTGCTGTACTGAAAGACAACGAGGCTGTCTCAGAAATGAATATTTCTGGCCTGTTGGCTAGAGAAGAATTGGGTAAATACATTTAATACCCTGCCTCGGTTTTGTATTTGAGAAATTCTCGTAGCATTTTTATGAGGATTTTCCCACTTACATAGAACGTAGAACTCATTGCTGATGTATCAGTTCTAAAATAAAATATTTATCACATAGTTATATCTGATCATAAAACCACACAATAATATGTATAGAACTTTACTTAATTGAATCTCTTTCTCTTTAAGGCAAGTTACCTTCTGATGTTTGCAACTTTAAAACGCACGAGTAAGCACTGTTTTCTATGCTGCTTAAAAATGTTCTTAGATATATAGAAATATTATCAATTGTTATTTTTAGGCAAGACAAGAAGTATATCTCAGAAGAGGAAAAGTGGTGATTTGGTACTTCAGCCTTTAGGAAAAAGAAAGAGAGTGTCTTTTGGTGGTCATCTAAGTCCAGAACTTTTTGATAAAAGTTTGCCTCCCAACTCGCCCCTTAAAAAAGGTGCGATTCCTGCAAGACTGAGCTTACCGTTTGGAAATTCACCGCGTGCTGTTCTGAAGAAGGCTCAGGGGCTGAGGCGCTTCGCAGTCCAGGTGAAAGTTAAGACTAATCACGTTGCTAAGACAATTAATGTGAACAGAATTTATAAATTCTAAGGCTTCTAAAAATTGATTAAAAATCAGTAGTAAACCTTATTAGATATTTATTGGGAAGTGAAAATTTTAATTACAAATTAAAATGGTATTTGAAATCAGCAAATTTTAATCAGCATTTAATCACAACTTCTCCGTTGTGGGAAAGGGCTCAGCTTACCCTTTATATCTACCTGTCTTTATACAGGAGGTGTGTTTTTATTCCTCACCTGCTATTGCTCATTCTCAGGCACATGTGGGAGTATATTCCTGTATGTTTGTGCTTAGCAGCAGTGTCTACAAGCTCCAGTTTACCATAAGTAACAGACAACAGAACAGTAGTTTGTTGACAGATTGTGCAAGCTACTGCCACTGGGGTTTGGCTAGAAGTTTGAAAACATTTGCTGTTGATTTAAACTAGTTAAAATGTGTGTAGTGTAGTTGATGTGAACAAAAGTTTTGAATAAAGTAAAATAATAAATTCAGTTAATTTATTCAGTTAAATTTACATGTCTCGAGACTTTTGAAATTTAAAACTTGTTACAAGTTTTTTTCAGAGACTAACATTTAAGGCTTTTTCAAAAGATCTGATGTTATTTTATACTATTGCATTTACTTGTCAGCAGTGTGGATGAGCATTTGTAGTTGAGCTACATGCAGTAGCATTTTATCTTTACGGGTTTTTTTTCTGCCAGGAACGTTCTGAAGATTTGCAGAAACAAAAGGTGTCACCAAAAAATTTGCCAACCCGGAAGTCCCCAGCTGCCTCATTCCCTGCCTCTGGGAAGGCAACTCCTAAATTTACTTCAGACTCTCCAGCACCTTACACAAAAGGATGTTTCTCTGTTTCTCACGTCACAACACAGTTACCAATGGTGGAAGAGAAGGGTGCTGTTGCAGAAGAAATGAATACAAAGGAGAAAAATGGAACCCGAGTGAAAACACCTAAGCCTTCTCTCATCAACCAAGATGATAAAACCTTTTTAACGGCTACACCTGACAAATTGACAAGAAGTGCACAACTTGCCTTGAAGGTTACTCCCATGAAGAGGAGAAGTGGGGCTGTGGCAGTTATCAATGCAAAAAGAAGTAGTGGTGCCTCTAGTGCCAACTTACTAGGTTTGTTTCATCAGTTAATTTTTAATATTAATTTTAATGCTTTAAAATACAGGAACAAAACTGAAGTAGGCCTTTTTTTCGTTACGTAGAGGCCACCAAATGACTGGCGAGTCTTCTGACCGTTGTTGGACTTGTTGGAAACAATCGGGAATTGCAAAGTGTTACATTCTCTCATATTTGTAAAGCAAATTGCTAAAGCATATATAAGACCATATTTAGAATACAAATATTAATGTTCAGAGGTTGAAAGATGGTAGCATTAAGGTTCTTTTTGGAAGATTAGTTGCAATAGTGATCCTTCAAGTCCTTCAAGTTCAGGTAGTATTGAACTAAATCAAATTGTATCAATTACGTCAATTTTGATTTGAAAAAGTGCACTTTATAGCAATATAGCTTCTGTTTTCTTCTTGCCTTTTTTTATATACAGTTCACAAACTTTGCCCACAGACTGGACTGCACATAAATGTTGACAGTGGTATATAACAGATATTATTAAAAAATAGGATGATAACTGGGTGTTAACTTGAATATTGTGAAATTGAACATTTGAATTTGGATGTTGAACGCTGGTTTGAAATAGTTTTGACGGCATTGGAAACATTACGGTAGGGGAGCCCTGGTTCTTGAGATTTTTATCTTTGAAGAAACTTACAGATAAGGTGTCTTCTGTTATCTCTTTTCAGAAATTAAATCAATTTGACTCTTTCAAAAACACTGCCATTCACCCAGGAATTTTTATTGCTCTTTACCTGCTCCATTTTTGAAGTGTCATTTTAAAATTTTGAACAACATACTACATACAATGTCCCAATGATGGTCTCATTGTTATTGTTGTTGCATGATGAGATAAAATCACAGGCCTTCACAATACTTCCTGGATAATACAGCTGAAAGTGGTATTAGTCTTTTAGTGAAGTCAGCGTGTGTGTGGGGGGGTGTTCAGTGGCTCTGGTTGTTCCATTCATTTTAATAGCACTGGAGTACTTCACAAATATTAATGACAGACCATTTTTCACCACTTGTCTGTAATGTGTAAGTGTTTTTTAATATCAATGCATCAGTTTCTTCTGCAATATGAAAAGAACACCATCTCTTAAAAATTTTGGATGTTTACTTTGTATCCAAAATTAAAACTGTTTCCAATGCTTTTTCATATGATTTCCTGCACGCTTGGCATTTTCTGTGTACCCTGAACACCCCAGCAATGACAGCTTTTGAAAGTTCTTTTTATTTACAGACTTGTCAGAATTGTTGTGCAAGTTGGAGTAAGAGAATAATAATATCCTTCAGGAACAGCATTCCCCTTTTTNTATCTCTAATTAAAAAAATAATAGTTTCTTTTATGTGATCCCTGTCTTCTCGTAGCCTGTTTCTGAAGTAAACAAGGCAGATGTCCTACCAACTTACAGCTTCATTTATTACACAGCTGTAACTAGTTCCCTGATTCCTCTGCTGTGTACAGAATGATGCTGTGATAAAGGTAACCTTGCTTTGGGAATTTTCAGAGTATGTTATAAGGAGAAGGTGATATAAGAAAAATTATGGGACATCTGGGTAGATCTAAATGCTGTAAGCAGTATAAATAAATGATTTCCTGACAATGAAATTCCTTGGGAAGGTGGTGAAAGAAAAGCTGGATATGTTTCACTTAGAAGCCATTTCTCTGATGTGAAATCTCATGTCCCACCAGGGAAAAGTTCAGGTATAATAATGAACAAGACTGAAAAGCTCATGGCAAGTTTCTATTGGGAAAAACTTCTTACAACAAGAGTGAGAACTAAATTGCGTCAACAGTCAGTTTTGGGATCTAAAATCTATTTGACACTGTATGAAGCTTTTTGTTGCTGTTGGTTGTTTTGTTGTGGAAATAGCCATACTGAGTACTTGGACACTGGTTAAACTTCAGCTGAAATTGGGTCTTCCAACTGAAAGCGTTTCACAGAGCCCTTTAGTATTGGTGTTGTCAGATGAAACAAGAACCACTTTCCTATGCCTGACTGCAGCAAATCCATTGGAATCATAAAGAAATAATTGTGAATTTCCATTTATACTGCTAAGAATTAAAGTAGTTATTTCTCTTTTGCTCTCTAGTTGCAAAATCTTGGGCAGAAGTGGTAAAATTAGGTGTTGCAAGACCACAGTCAAAGGCTGTTAAAAAAAGCGTCCGAAAAGGAAGATCTCTGAAGAAGATAACCCAATCACCAAAGGTATTTTTCTTTTTTCATGTTTCTTTTTTTGGTTTTGCATAACCACAAAACAGCTTGTAGGTGTTTTGCTACAGAAGCTGGAAGCTTATGAGCTTTCACTATGATGTTAAATGGGTGTTGATGTCTTTGTCACAGCATATAAAAAATGTAGATTTTTATATAAAAGGAATCTTGGTGTACTAACTTTCCCCCTCCCCTCCCCTCCCTTCTTTCCCCTCTGCAGACTCCTGAAAGCAAAATAAAAGGTCATTTTAGTACAGGTCATGCAGAGTCACCTGCTACAATAGTTGTAGGTAGAGCTTATTCCACCAGAGTCAGAAGGGCTGGACAGGTCCCTAAAGTGGTAAAANCAGAGCCCTTTAGTATTGGTGTTGTCAGATGAAACAAGAACCACTTTCCTATGCCTGACTGCAGCAAATCCATTGGAATCATAAAGAAATAATTGTGAATTTCCATTTATACTGCTAAGAATTAAAGTAGTTATTTCTCTTTTGCTCTCTAGTTGCAAAATCTTGGGCAGAAGTGGTAAAATTAGGTGTTGCAAGACCACAGTCAAAGGCTGTTAAAAAAAGCGTCCGAAAAGGAAGATCTCTGAAGAAGATAACCCAATCACCAAAGGTATTTTTCTTTTTTCATGTTTCTTTTTTTGGTTTTGCATAACCACAAAACAGCTTGTAGGTGTTTTGCTACAGAAGCTGGAAGCTTATGAGCTTTCACTATGATGTTAAATGGGTGTTGATGTCTTTGTCACAGCATATAAAAAATGTAGATTTTTATATAAAAGGAATCTTGGTGTACTAACTTTCCCCCTCCCCTCCCCTCCCTTCTTTCCCCTCTGCAGACTCCTGAAAGCAAAATAAAAGGTCATTTTAGTACAGGTCATGCAGAGTCACCTGCTACAATAGTTGTAGGTAGAGCTTATTCCACCAGAGTCAGAAGGGCTGGACAGGTCCCTAAAGTGGTAAAAAATCCTATCTTGAAGCTAAACATGAACATGGACGAAAGCTTCACAGGTAAGTTTTTAAAGTCTGTTGTTCACTCTGCCAGCTGTGTAGTTCTTCTGTCAAAGCATATGCTCATTTCTCTGAATATAACTTACAGGAATGACTGAAATGTTTCAAACGCCAGAAAATAAGAGTGGAGAAACATTATCTTTGGCCACTGTTCAGAAGAATGATCTTACACCAACATCTACTGCAGCGGAAATTTCTGAATTGCGCACTCCTGAAGAATCTGGTATGTTTGTTATTTGGAAAGGAAACGTTTAGGTATGTTTAGGGGTAGTGGCATGTCTGCTACTTGAGGGAGTGAGTAGTCTCAGCCTAGGCAGACTTGATGTATTGAGAAGAACCATCTGGCAACCTACAGAAGGAACCATTGATTTTTATCAGGTATTAAAAGATATTTTTGTAGTTCCAGTTAATTTTTTAGTAGGTGTTATTTTCTTATGTGTTCTGTTTGATATGAAACTTCAAAATGCTGAAGTATTGTTTCAGGTGAATCTTGTGCTGAAGCATGGCACTTTCTTAATCAGTTGTCTGTTGATACATCTAATCCAGTGACAAGGTTTCATGGCAGGGAGAGGTTATTGTGTGATCTTGCAGGAAATGTCTGCTTAAATTGTTTTTAAAAAGTGTCAGGTTAGAAGGATTTGTATTAAGATGCTACTTTGGGCATCTTTTGCTAATAACCTTGCATACCAGTCACTGTGTCCCTGTATAACTTAGAATACTTGAAATTAAAATTCCTTGAGAATTTAGAAAAACTGAGCATCTACTGAAACACCAAGAAAAATCCAGAATAAATCCTCCAATATTTAAAGTAATAATAATAATAGTAGTAGAAATGCATTTTGATTTATTTCAGATGTTGTGAAAGGTAGACTTGGGTATAACAAACCTTGTTATATCTTCAGAAGGGAGTCCAGTAAAAACTGTTTTCTTTCAAAAGAAGAAATAGTAGAATGATCTTCATCTACTTGAAGATGTCCATTATCAGCCGTAATTTATTCTGTTATTTATTTCTTTCCTTTAATCGGTGGGTAAGTGAGCCCTTAAGATTAGATTCTATACACATTGATCCTTTAGTATGTCATGAATGCCTTGGTTTCATAAGTTAGGGAATATGGACTGAAAAAACTAGTTTATTTCTTAATTCTGCCGGACCAGGACTTTTTAAGGACTTGAATATCTTATGATTAGGACTTGACAGGATGGGAACTACAAAGGCAAGTTATTGTTAGATCCTACAAGTCTTGATTAAAAACTGACACCAGTAGACATGTGTACTATACTTCTAATTTGAAGATAAGCATTATGCTTTTAAAATGAACAGAGAGACAGTTTTAAGGTTAAGATTATAGTTGTAGTTAAGGTGATAAGGGACTCCTAGAGTTATCCTGTTCCTCCAGCCTTCAGTATTCTTACTGGTTACTGGTCTGCAGGTAGAGACTCATTAACTGCAACTCTCTGAGCCTGATCATCTGACCAGTTCTTTATTCAGCCAGATGCCCATTTCTCTAGCCTGTGATGTTCTTGGTTTGGACACCAAAATATTGTGGGAGACAGTGTTGAAAGTCGTATCAAATAATAGCCACTGCTCTCTTTTTCATCCACAAATCTGTTCGTTTTATCGTAGAAGGTAATTGGATTGGTCAGGTATGATTTTCCTCAGATAAATTGTCGCTGACTGTTCCCAATCACCCTGTCCTTCCTGTGCCCAGAAGTGTGTTTCAATGGCACCTGATCCGCTATTTTTCCAGGGATCAAGCAAGGCTATCTTTTCAATATTCGAGGCTTGGTTTTAAGTAGAGTATTCTGGAAATAGCATTTCTGGCATTCCAGTTGGCTGGAAGCTGGCAAATGTCCCAATTTTCAAGATGGGTGAGAAGGAAGACCCTGGTAATTACAGGCCTGTCAGCCTCACTTCAGTGCCTGGGAAAATTATGGAGAAGGTTGTTCTGGGATTTACTGAAAAACACTTGGGACACAATGCAGTCTTTGGTCATAGCCAGCACGGGTTCATGAGGGGAAAGTCCTGCCTTGACCAACTTCATTTCCTTTTTTGACAAGGTCACCCATCTAGTTGACCAAGAGAAGCCAGTAGATGTGTTGGTTTTGGATTTTAGCAAAGCTTTTGATACTGTCTCTCACAGTGTCTGTCTGGATAAACTGTCCACCACACACCTAGACGAGTCCATAATACATTGGGTTAGCAATGGGCTGACGGGTCGGGCTCAAAAGAGATAGAGTGAATGGGGTTATATCAGGCTGGTGGCCAGTCACCAGTGGGGTCCCCAAGGGCTCAATTTTTAGGGCTAGTGCTCTTTAATGTTTTTATAAATGATCTGGACACAGGAATTGAAAGTACATTAAATAAGTTTGGTGGTGATACTAAACTAGGAGGAGCTGGACTCCTTTGAGGATAGAATGGCTTTACAGAGAGATCTGGATAGAAGAGAGAGCTGAACAATCACCAAACATGAAATTTAAGAAGAGCAAGTGCTGGCTTCTCCACCTGGGATGGGGTAATCCTGGTTATACATACAAACTGGGGGGACAAGAGGCTGGACAGCGGCCCCATGGAAAGAGATCTGGGGGTTTGAGTTGATGGCAAGTTGAATGTGAGTCAACAGTGTGCCCTGGCAGCCAGAAGGGCCAACTGTGTCCTGGGGTGCAACAAGCACAGCTGCACTAGCTGGTCAAGGGAGGTGATTGTCCCACTCCACACCGCACTGGTGCGTCCCCACCTTGAGTACTGTGTGCAGTTTGGGGTGCTTCAATACAAGAAGGACATCAGACTATTAAGAGTGTGTGCAGAGGAGGGCGGCCAAGATGGTGAAAGGCCTCGAGGGTAAGACTTAAGAGGAGCGGCTGAGGTCACTTGGTCTGTTCATCCTGGAGAAGAGAAGGCTGAGGGGGGACCTCATAGCAGTCTACACCTTCGTCAAGGGGGGCAGCGGAGGAGGAGGTGCTGATCTCTCTCTGGTGACCAGCGATAGGACACGAGGAAATGGAGCTACGTCAGGGGAAGTTCAGATTGGACATAAGGAAAAAGTTCTTCACTGAGAGAGTGGTCAGTCCCTGGAACAGGCTCCCCAGGGAAGTGGTCACAGCATCGTCTGTCAGAGTTCAAGGAGTGTCTGGACGATGCTCTTAGTCATATGGTTTAGTTTTAGGTAGTCCTGTGAGGAGCAGGGAGTTAAACTCAATGATCCTTATGGGTCCCTCCCAACTTGAGATATTCTATGATTCCTTGATAAAAAATTTACAAAAATCTCTTGTCATTTTTTTCTTCCTTGGTGTTGGAAAGGTCAAGTGTATGTTCTTTAATTTGACAATTTCTGATTTATGTCTGGTATTGCTTCAAAACTCACAGGAAATTGCAATATAAAACTTGCACCACTAGAAATTTTAGGGAAAACAGAAAACATTAATTCTTATTTCAGATTAAATAAGAAAAAATAATTACATTTTTATAGTCATTTTTTAAATGTATGCTGGGCCTTGTAGAAGCTAATTACCAAATAAATTGTTGATGCACATATTTGGATTTTGGTTTGTAGAAGACTCTGGCTGTTTGAATCCATTTTACTTAGTTATACAGCAATTAGAATGCTTGGACTTTCTACTTAATTCTTTTTCCAAATTACATAATTCTGCTACTTATTTCAGGAGAGATGATGGTGTCACCATTAAATAATTCAGATGCTTCAGAACAGAAACAAGATAGCCCAGGCATTTCTCACTTTCTGAGAGAGAAGCGGTCTCTAAAGTCTACATTTGATGCAATTTCCACAAAAAGTCCTGAAAAAAGAAAAGCTATGCTGGAGGAAAATAGTGTGGATAGTTTGTCAATAATTCCAGAAAAACGAGCATCTCAGGTGAAATCAGGAAGTAAAAGGCGGACTCCAAAGCAGAAGTTGGAGCCAGTTGAAGTTGTGTCAGGCATCAAGAAGCTTTTCAGGACCCCAGAGCAAAGGTCAGAACCAGTAGAGGCCTTGTCAGGCATCAAGCAGCTCATGAAGACTCCGAAGCAGAAGTCGGAGCCTGAAGAGGCCTTGTCGGGCATCAAGCAGCTCATGAAGACTCCGAAGCAGAAGTCGGAGCCTGAAGAGGCCTTGTCGGGCATCAAGCAGCTCATGAAGACTCCGAAGCAGAAGTCGGAGCCTGTAGAGGCCTTGTCGGGCATCAAGCAGCTCATGAAGACTCCGAAGCAGAAGTCGGAGCCAGCTGAGGTCTTGTCGGGCATTAAGAGGCTCCTGAGGACTCCGAAGCAGAAGTCGGAGCCAGCTGAGGTCTTGTCGGGCATTAAGAGGCTCCTGAGGACACCAGAGCAAAAGTTGGAGCCAGCTGAGGTCCTATCAGGCATCAAACGGCTCATGAGAACTCCAAAGCAGAAGCCCGAGCCAGTCCAGGTTCTGTCAGGCATCAAGCGGCTCATGAGAACTCCACAGCAGAAGCCCGAGCCAGTCCAGGTTCTGTCAGGCATCAAGCGGCTCATGAGGACCCCCCAGCAAGAGTCAGAACCTATTACAGACGAAACAGCCTTTAAAAGTTTGCTGAAGACTCCAGAACAAAAAAGGGAAGCAGTAGAAGATGTGGCAGGTGTTACTTCAATCAAGAAAACACCAAAGCTGAAATATCAACCAGTAGAAGACATGACTGGGGTCAGCCGTATTTTCAAGACACCAAAGGAAAAAGTTGAACCCATAGAAGATATGTTTGGTATTAGTAGACTAGTGAAGACTCCGAGAGAGAAGTATCAACCGGTTGATGATTTTGTGGGTCTGCAAAGGCTTATGGCAGAACCCAAGCAGAAATGCTCTGATTTTGAAGTGGACTATGTTGGAATTGCAGAAATGTTTGATACACCAGAGGAAATTATGGTAAAATACTTTTTTTTTTTTTTTCCTTTGCTTTTGGAAGGAATGTATGTAGACTTTGAAGCCTGTGGTTGAAATGAATTCTTAGGCCTCCTAGGATGACATTTTGTATGTTACAGCACTTCAAATATGTCATGCTGTAACCTCTGGAGGAAAAGATACCTACTAGAAAAGCACCTCATGTTGATTTGAAAACTGTAAAGATAGCAATTTTTTTCCTTGGTAGCTTTGTTCAGGTGAATGCCCCCTTGCCAGAAGGCATAGCTTATTATAAATTTGAATCTGAGCACTTTTTTTTTTCCCGGTCATTTGTTCCTGTAATGTTTAAAACACCCTTTAAATTGCTTACAAACTACAACCAAATTCTTTTTCAGCCTTCCTCCTTCTAAGCGAGTCATATGGTTGGTTTTTTGTTTTGTACAGCTGCTTCATACCCTATGGATTAAATTTTAAACTCTCTTTTTCTTTGGATGTCCAGAAGTGTTGAGCATTTGACAAAACATGTTACTGTGCAATTGGTTGATTGCTCACTATGCACTTTAATCTTTCATTTATTGCTTCCTGAACGGATGCCTGTTTTAGGGAGGTAGCTTTATCACCGTACATGTGCCTGTGTTAATATGTATTTTCTTTGAAGGAACCCTGTCTAAGTAGTTACTGAGGTTGCTCAGGGTTACCATTTTGACCTTGTAATTCATAGCTTCATCACTCTCGTCATTTGTGAATTTTATTAGTATTGATTTTTATGTTCATTCCCAGATCCGTAGTTAAAAATGTTGAGTATCACTAAGCTTAGTGGTCATCAGTGTAGAACTACAATAAAACACTACAAAATACTCAAATGATTTGTCTTCAATACCCCAAATTCCTTCTGAGCATTCATTTAGACACTTTTCAGCCAATTTAATGAATACTTTTTTTTAACTCTATGCAGTGTTTGTAACCTTTCACTTTAAAAACTGCTGTGGTAGCTCAGATGGCAAGTATTAAGTTTGATATATTTGTGCATATATATATGGATGCAGTTACAAAACTAAGTTGATTTCATTTTTAGAGAAAAGTATAATTTTGTATTGGTTGGCTCCATTTTTTCTTGTCCTGTCAGACATGCGTTTATTGATTATTGTTTGTTCCCTTAGGTCAGATCAGTAAATGTTATGAATTCTAAGCAAGAAGATACTGCACCTCCTTGTACTAATTCCAGTCATAAATATGGTAAGTATAGATATTTTTGCTTTAACTACAGGAATAATGAATGTACAAGGTAATACACATTATTAGGAAGTTTTAACATGTTTTAAAAATTCAAAAATATACAGTGCGAAGCGTGCTTAGTGTGTGGAATTTGTGCAGTCATCCCTAATGAAAACGAGGTGCTGGAATTCTACTGGAGTAGAAGTAACAAGAAGTGGAAATATTGGCGTCTCCAAACGTACCAGTGTAAAAAAACCTGATGTTAAGGTCTCCGCTTAAAATTATCTTTCTTTGCAAAGACTTTCAAGAATGCAACTTAAACCTATGAATGTAACCTACCCAAATAAGCCCAACAGCTTTGGTCAGAAGCCTGGCCTTAATCTAGAAGTTGGTTAAAATATTTATTTATACATTTATTTATATTTATATTAAGAGTATTGTGTGATTTGTTTGAGCAAGATGACTCTGCTAGGAAAATTGAAACTCACAGATACTTTGATCAGGCATAGTAATGTATAACTTCTGTTTGTGCTCTTTTCTATGTAAAAACTTTGAATGGGGGGAAAAAAACCAACCTTGTTTTAGAAGACAAAGAAAGTATTTCAGAAAGTGAAGATTCTCAACAGAAGGAATCAACTACTGAAGACCAGTCTACCCAGAGACCAAGAAGGGGCAGGCTACAGAAGACAGTACAACCTGCTGCAGCAAAGCAGTGTGAAAAGGATTTGAATTTAAAAGAATTGCAAGGTCTGGGAAAAAAGGGCACCCAAGAAGAGTTGGGAGAGACCAGGACATCAACTTCAGTAGCTAAAAATGAAGGAAGAGGAAGGAGAACAAACCGTTGCGTACAAGCAGTTGTTTCAAAGCACCCTGATCAGGAAAAAGTTGAAACTGTTTCATTTGTGGAACCACTTGGAGCTACTCAAAGATCAGGAAGAGGTAAAAGGAAAGAACCAAAGGAGTTAAAACATCCAAGTGAGAACCTTGAGTCTTGTGACAAAGATTCTTTAGTGCTACGAAAAGAACTTGCAAACATGAAACAGACTTTGCAGGAGTACGGCATCAATGACATATTAGAAAGTGAAGATGATCGAACCATAAAGAAAGTAAGTGTATCTAGTAGCATTCAAAATGAAAATTGTCAACTGCAAACAGGTTTAAAACAGCCTGAAAACAAATCTAATGAAGGTGGTGTAGAAGACAGTGAAGAAGTGCTTCTGTCACCTGGGAAGAGGTCTAGAGGAGTAAAAGAAGTAGGAAACATAGAACCACTGATTCCACCTAAAAGAGGAAGAAGAGCTAGAAATGACCAAGTTAAACAAGCTTCTGCAGAGGACCTCCATGAGACAACAAGGAAACTTCGCAAAGACCCAACAGCAAAGATGGTACAAAGAGATGAACAGACTTTTGACAAAGATACCGAGACTGCCAGAGCAGAAGAATCTGAAAACGGAACTAAACTTGATATAAAGATAACAGAGAAAAGAGTTAAGTCTTTAAGAAGTGCTAGAAAGCACTCAGCTGTAGTAAAAGCAGACATTTGCAGGATGGCACTTGAAAATACACAAAACGTTCAGAAAACTGAGGTAACTTCAGCTGAAACTGATACTGAAACACAATCACACATCAAAAATGAGATTGAAGTAACTCAGGGAGATGAAACAGAAAATGCTCAGGAAAATACAACAGAGGCATCTCAAAGATTAAAGGGAGGGTCACCTTCTGGAGAGGCAAACAAAATGCCAGTTACTGCTCTGAACTTGGAAGCAAATAGAAGTGCAGTACAAGAAACAAACAGAACTAGAAACAGGAGAGGCAAAAATGACTCTTTAGAGAAAAAGACTGATGAATTTGCTGAAGGTGTAAACAACCTAGAACTAATTACTCCCAAAATTAAGTCAGAAACAGAAACGGACAAATCTCTGAGCTCTGTTTGTGTCACGAAGGACCAGAGCGACCCAGCTGGCACATCAACACCTGCTGCAAACAGTGACAGTCTTGCTCATAGCTGTCAAACGCGGACAAGAAAGGGACAGGGAGTACTTAAGCCAAAGCAAACTGAAATCCTGCAAGAGAATCAAGAACAAAAAAATGGAATGGCGTGTAGAAGAGGTAGAGGTAGAAAAGTTAATTTTGAACTTGAAGAAGCCAGTGCCAAAGTGGTTGGAGGAAAAAGGAGTTTACCTGGGGATGACAAAGGAATGACTTACAAAGGTGGTCAACACGAGACTTCAGAAAATCCTTCTTCACAAGTAAGGAGGAGCAGAAGAAAGCAAGTTGATTCCATGCCACAGATAGCTTGTTCTGCCTTTATGGAAAAACGAACATTAATTGCAGATCATAGTAAAGATGAGGCTTTTGTAAAGGACCAAGATTCAGCTTTGGAAGCTACTCCCTCTTCAACAGAAGACAACTCACTGAGACAAGGGAAAAGACGAGAGGTTGCTGCAGCATCACAAACATCTAGATCTCTTTCTATCAGAAAAAGACGTGGGTTGCTGGAAGGTGATGATAAAAAGATGACTGTGAGAGAAGATCAAAATCCAGCTTTGGGAAATAAAAGTTTGCAGCCAAAAGCAAATGCATTGGCAAGGGACAAAAGGAAAAAGATTGATCTAGCAGCAGAGGCAAAAAGTTCATCTTCTCCCCAGAGAAAATGTGGCTTGTCAGAAACTGATGATAAAGAGGAGAGTACTAACGAAGAACAAAATACGCCTTTGGAAACAGTGTCCTGTGTAAAAGAGAAGCCATTAGGAAGGGGCAGGAGGAAAGAGACTGCTCTGGCCTCACATGCAACTAATTACATTTCTCTTAGAGGAAAACGCAGTTTGCCAGCAGATAATGGTAGAGAAGAAGCTCCTAAAGAGGGTCAGAATGTTCCATCAGAAACTACTGATTCATCTGTAAAAGAAAATCAACTGAGAAAAGGCAGAAGGAAAGAACTAGCCCTCTTGTTAGAAGCCACAAGTTCTACTTCTATTCAGGGAAAACAGGACTTATCAAAAGAAAGTGGTAGAAAGAATAATTATGGGGAAGCAAAAAAGCTGATTTTGGAAAATTCTACTTCCCAAGAAAAAATGGATCTTTCAAAAGGGAACTCAAGGCAAATGATCACTTCACTAGCTGTTAGTTCCACCTCACTTCAAGGTTTGCCAGAAGATGGTAAGAATGAAACTCCTGAAGAACAACAGAGTGTACTTTTGGAAGTAGCTCCATCTGCAAAAAAGAATCCATCAAGAGTGGGCAGAAAGGAAACAATTTCTTCCAAATCTGAAGAAACTAGTTCCACTTCAGTCAGGGAAAAACCTGGCTTGCCCAAAGTTAGGCGTCAAAAGAGGATTCTTAATGAAGGTGAAGATACATCTCCACAAAATAATTCATCCCAGGAAAAAACAAGGCAGCTGAGGAGTAAAAGGAAAAAGGTAGAATTCACATCAGAGGCAGCTACTTCTACTTCTCTCCGTAAAAACAGCAACTTGCCAGAAAATGGTAACACTTTGGAAACTCAGAATGTGTGTTTGACATCCACTGGTTCTGAAAAAAATAATCAGTCTGGAAGAGGAAAAGAGGTTAACCCTTTACAACCAGCATCTTCCACTTCTCGCAGAAGAAAATGTCACTTGCCAGCAGATGACTTAGCATCCAAAAAATTAAAATCAGGTGAGGCAAGAATTTGCTTTCTATTTTCTAAGTATAGCGAAGTAATTTGTAGATATAACAACGTGTACAATATTCTAGTATTACTGTGGGCTGCCATGCTCTAATATCTGTAGAGAGGAGGTCTTCATTATAGCAAGAGGACTTCAGTAAATAGGGTCTATGCTGTCTTATATAAACAAGATGTTTTTCATAAGTAGAAGGGATCAGTTTTTTGGGCTATGATGTGTATTCTCCCTCTGTTGGGGTATTCAGATGTCTTCATGCTCTTCTGTAATACATTCTCCCTCAATACATAATAAGTTGTAAATACAGCAACTAATTTACATGCCGAAGAAGGAGATAACGAGACAACATGATAATCGCTTGTTGGTAGCACCCATTGTTCATCTTGTTTTCTCCTAAATACCATCTAAGCTCCTGCTTTTGTATCTCTGGGTTTTGGAAGGCCTTTACTAGTCATCAGCTGTTTTTTTTTTTTTTTTGAAGTTGATGCTAGAAGGGCTTGAAGCTGTATTTGAGCTAAAAAGACAGGAAAAGTTTCAGGCATCTCCCATTTTCTCCTCTACTGTTTTGTTTTTCCCAAGCCAATAGAACTTTTGCTGCAGACATCTAAAATATTCCCTGGAATTTTCAGCTTGATGTGATGTAATTTTAAAACTACCATGATGGAATTAGAAAATATTATCAAAGAAATGTATGCAAATGGAAATAACAACAAATCTTTAGAGCCTACATACTTAGGAATTTCCAGCCAAATTGTGTTTAAAACTTTACTGTGATTTGACCATGCCCTTTGTTTCATCTCCCTCAGGCTCTTTCCCTTTTCTATTGCAAGTGATTATCTTCATGTAACATGTACGTCTTATTTTGCGATGTATCTGTCTTCATTTATTGAGTTTTGTTTTGTTTCCCCTTACACACTTGCTAGTTCCTGCTTCCTGATGCAGCTATAGGTACTTGCCAAATGGCTGACCTCTTCTGATGCTTTACTGCCTGCCTGGACTTTCTCTTCTGGGGAGGTCATCTTTCCCCACGTGGATTTTAGTGACAGTTTCTATGTCCAGTGCTTGGGTTGATGGTTGTCTCTTGGAGCAACTTAACTTTTCTGTGCCATCTAGATACTTACATAGGTGTCTAGTCTCTTCTTTACAGTTAAAAGCCTGACTTTCCAGCTTTAGCTAGACCATAAAACAGTTTTATATATATTCATTTTTGCAGGATTTTCCTTTGGTGGTGGGTACGTTTTAGTTTTACATATCAGTAGAAGGAATTTTAGCTAAAATGGTAGCTAATTGGTTTTGGTGCTCTCATTAATGTTAACCTACTTTCAGAAATAGCTGTAAGTCCTCAGGGATCTATCTTAAAGGATATTGGATGTGCAGAAGTATGGGGTTTGTAACGGGTTTGTTGAATTCATAGATGTAATCTTTGGAATGTAGTCATTAGGGACATTTCCTTTAAAAACAATGTAACTGAAGATTGAATTTTGTATAAAATGTTTGATTTACGATACAAATTTACAGTTAATTTTTTTTTTGTACAAATAGAGAATGATGAAAATAAATCGCCGCAAAAAGGAAAACGAAACAAAAGTAAAGAACAACGTGGCGAAGAGGGTGTAAGGGCTACTCGGACTGCTGGAGGGTCGGACAGGAAGACAAGATCAAGCACAAGAGCAAGTGCAAGACCAAGAAAATAGACTCAGCAGTCACAGAACCAGTTTTTAAATCAATTTAGTAATTGAAATTGCAGGCTTTTAATGTGAATTGATTTGCACTTAGATTTTAAGATCAAATTTTTAAAGCACTCACTAAATTATATTATCAAAATAGATTTCTTATATTTCATAACTGCAGACACAGCGTAGGTATCTGTTTTAATAGATTTGTTTGTGTAGTGGTTCTTAAAGCATGGGGCGCTTGTGCAAAACTGCAAACATAAAAATCTTTTTGTAACAGTATTTATCCCCATTTCTGTTGATCAGTACAGCAGTCAGGAAGCCATATTGCTTTACTGCCAGTTTAATTGTAAGCTATTTTCTGCTTAAAATTTCATGCCCTTAAGTCTTATGTTTTCATTACAGTTCTGTAAATATTCTTTAAAAAACATAGATGTATTAGCAGAACTATTACACTGCAATTTTGATATTTTTTTTAAAAAAAATCTTAAGTTCATTGTACTGAAAAGTGGAGATCTGTAAGTCATTAAATTTGTAAACAATTTGGGACTCGTGTGTTTTGTGTCCTTAAGAACAGTTAAGAATGCGTAATTACTACTGTCCTCTTACGAGCACATTTCAAAGATTCATCCTTCCTCACAGAATCGCAGTTAATGCGGATTAGCTAGTGCGGTTTGGAAACCCTTTTTAGAGATCCATGTCTGCCGTGTTTGGGTAACAGCAGTGTGCATTTGTCTTCAAGGCTGGTGGCTTCCTGTCACTGTATTAAATGCAGAAAGGGAGAAGATTCACCTCGAGCATCTAAATTTTGTGCAGTTTTAAGGCCAGTTAGAAGGTTGCCTTTCAGTGGAGACCGTGAAGAATTACAGATGTTTCTATGGAAGGACGGATGCTGTGTTCGGATGTTCATGTTAGCTCTTCTTTTTGGGAATGATAATGTCCCTTTCTTCAGGTGAGTTCTTGTTTGTGAAGTCCATTGTTCTTTCTTCAAAATCCAAAGTCGTCACATCAAGTAACAAATGCATTGGTTTCTGTCCAGATGTTCAGAGCTTGGGTGCGATATTAAAGATTTTTTTTTTTCCTTTAATTTAGGTGGGGTTTTTAAATATGTGGAATGTGCTGTGTGCATAGCCATAGCTTTTAAATGCTTTGGGTGTTTTGTCCTGTTATAATGCATTTATTTTTTAGTATACTTCAATTCTAGCATGCAGATTTTAAGTGTAAGACACTGTAGATCTAATTGTATTTTCAGATTAGCTCTATTGCTTCCTGCATGTGTTTGCTCTACCGTAGTTACATGCTTTCCGCTGACCAGGACCAGTGGGTGGTCTGGTCCTCTTGAAGTAATAGCAACCTGCCAAGCCTTTTTTGTGATTATTTAGTACTTGGTGACGGTTATTTCTTTAGGATTGAGAAGTCTTTTCTCCAGCTTTGATTTCAGCCTTCCGGATGTGAGGAATGTCTTTACCCAAAATGTTTAATTGGTCTGTGGTGCAGGATTTGCAGTTTTCCTAATTTTCAGGTCATGTAGCTTCATGCATCTTGTCACAGCAACAAGTGAAGCAGTAGGTCTGGACTGTTGCTCACAAGAGCTTTTCAGAATCATACCTGTTTTATTGCATCTATATTTGTATTAAGTCCCAGCAGGCTGAGCAACTTCTTAGTTTCTTCTGACCCTACAAGAGTGGTCTTTTTCTCTTCATGCTGGGTTCACGGCTCCAAGTCTGTCTAACTGTAAAACAGACTCCAAAACTCCACCTTCATGAACCTATTTCTTTATCAGCCCATGCTGGCTGCTTCCTAGAAGTATACCCCGTTGTTTCCAGAGACTGTAACCATCAGTTGGTTCACAGCAGGGGAACCGGACAAAGCAACTCAGCACTTGTAACCCCTTGAAGTTCATGTATAGGGAGGGGGTCGCTTGGGCAGAACCCCATTACTGCTATGGTGCACATCATGAGGTTAAAAAAAACCTGCAGCACCTAAGTGTTGCAGACACTGCTGTAGGTTTAAAATCCTAAGCTAAGCTATTATTTGAAAGTTATGCTAAAAGGAAGATTTTTCGTTGTTAGCATTGACGTTCTATCATTTCTTACCCTGTTTTTCCTAGCGTCTGACATTCTAATGGAAAAGAGGGTCATTGTTGTCTACCAGCTGCATTTTTTGTGGAAGATGACTAGATCTTGGCAGAGAACAAAGGGAAAAATTAGCGATGCACAGTAATAAATGACAATGTGCAGAGAAAATGAAATGCTGAACATAATATCAAGGTAGAAGGGTTGGAGAGCACTGCTGTGCTCTGCTATGCATGTGCTGTTGTATTAATCTATGTATCTTATGTTGCAGAGGGTATTTCTGTTTGGAGTACTCTCATTTTCCTTGGCATTCAACTCCTCAAGAAATCATTTATGCACTTGTGGTATCCTCTTCTATCTGAGCCATCTGAATGAAGGTTTCTGCTCAGAACTTGACGTTTCTGCTCAACTGCTGCTCAGCTTTCACACTTACATTTCACTGAGCCATAAGGAGTTTTTCAAACTGCCTGTCCTGATTGCATAAATACAGCAAGATCTCCTTATTTTGGCTCGGTAGCCTTCACTATGAAATGTGGCTATAAAGAGGAAATACAGTGATGCTTTAACCTCTTGAGGCTTTTTGATATAAGTACCCTTCTTCCAGGTGAGTGCCACAGGCTTTGCTGATTTTTGAGCTCACATCTGTAAATTTTCTCCTCTGTTCTCATAGTTATATAAGAGAAGCAAGTGCCTGTAAGTAGCTGTACCTCTCTTATCTTTTCAATCTTTAATATTATTCTGTAGTTATTCAAGGCACTAACTTCTGGCCTAATGATAAATTAAAAACTTAATGCAGAGGCCAAGACTGTTTTTCCAGAACAGAAGACAGTGCTGAAGGCTATTGCTCTGTGAGAAAACGCTCTGTTTGCAATTGCATAACATGCAACTGTTTCTTAAAATTATAATGGATCACACCATCTTCTCTAATTCAGATAGAAAGCATTCATTGGTGAAGCATCCTTCATACCAAAGGAGAACCAAGCTTTGTGCAGGTTCATCGAGGTATGCTGGCAGAGGAAGAATGCCAGGGGAGTTTCCACCACTGCCATGGAGTAATTGCATTGTTTTTCATTTCAGCCCCGCTGCTACAGCGATAAACCGTGGCATGTTGGCAACCTGGGCTGGTGAACTGCTGCGTGTAATTCTGAATATCAAGATACCTGTTGCACATTCAGTGTGAAAACTAGCTGTGATTAGAAGCAGATGCCTGGGCAGCTCTGGGACGATGGGTTAAAGCACAGAGAGTACCTGAGTGCTTTGCAGCTTGCATGCCATTCTTGAACTCTTCGCTGCAAACAGGATGTAAGGGTGCGTTGGCCTTTTTGTGCAGAATTGTGCAGAGCGAACAGATAGCGAGATGAGCAGGCCAGTGTATTCGCTGAGTAGCCTTATAGGATATGCAAAGACAGACCGTGTATACACCTGCACATGGAGATACATCCAGTGCACAGGAAGATAAAGAGCAGAAACTTTCCAACGCAACAGATAATTCACAGCAATGTCGGAGTATGTTCAGTCTCGACTGCATTTTTGTCTAAGCCTGCTTTGGCAGTCAACTTTACAGACAGATAGATGAGAAATGGCTATACTTCTTTTGATTAGCTACAATGATGGGATTTGATGTTTCCCTTCAGAGGGAACTGGTAATGAACTCCCCTTTATTGGGGTAATGGAAATTGGGGATATTTCAGGTAATGGAAAAAAATGAGGTAGTTTGGTCACTGAAGCCTGCTTTTGCAGATCCATTCAGTACCTCTCAGTGCTTCTTAGGCCATGCTCAGAGCTGAGCTGGCTCTGCATCTACCCTCCAACCTGGAGACTTACAGTCAGAAGTTTTAAGTGTTGTGACAATACATATCTGACCAATTCAGCTGCGGTCAGCATGTGTCTGCTGATGAGCTTAGGGCTAATGAACCATGCTAGAATCCAGCCTGTCGTTGTGCGTATGCTTAACAGCGCGGTGATGTGGTGTCTGAGCTTGCTCTGCATGCAGATACTCAGGCTTATTAGTTTGAGCTCCAATCCACAGGAAAGTAACTACTCTGTGTTTGTTTTCTGTTGAGCAGCTAATGACCACTCTAACTAAATGGACTTTAAAAACCTAATTAATAGCTAAAATATAGTCTATAAATAACAGCTGATACCAGAGAAGATAATGTCTCTCTTAACAAAATAGGTCCTAATGGCCTATTTAGATAGTTCAAGAAATTCCCTCCCAAAAATGATTGTTGGTTTTGTCCTCTTACTCTTAAAAACCAACCTGGTCCTAACTGACACTAATAGAAAGAGCGCCACACTCTTTTGAGGCTTACCTGTTTCAGAACATATTTAAGACAATATCTGTTGTTGTCTCATGTCACAGAACCAGTGACTCTACATGTTACAGTAAAGTCTTGAAAGAGGATTTTAAACCAAAGTGTTTTGTAGGTCTGATTTGTCTAGTAAACTGAAAAATATTTTGTTTTTTCAACAGGATTTGAAGATCAGCAGTCTATGTACTTCATTCTCAGAAGGAACTGAAACAGTGGTTTAGAGTAAATCATACCTATTTAACATGGGGGCGAGGGGGAAGGAAAAAAAAATTGACTCAAGCAATATAAATGACATGAGAAGTGCAATATTTTCTGGTTTTTTTTTTTTGTTTGTTTGTTTTTTTATTAAACTGTTTCCCGATCATGGCATCCCTAAAATTTTAGGCCTAGATTCTCAGAGGAAAGCAAAGTCCTACCATCTCATCTAAAATGAAAATGGTCTCCTCTGCATCAGCACATATGCAATCTATATGGCATGGTTGAGAAATACAGATAAACACTGAGGAATATTTTTCTGACACTGAGTCTTTTTTTTTCCTCCAGTGACTTTGTTTTGATATGTCATGTTTTGTGTTTGGTCCTAGTTTGAAATCTAACCGGGGGCCAGATCAGATGAAATGACTGTGAATTCTCCTCCACGGCTGACATTTCTCCCCTTCCAGCCAAAACTCTTCCAGGAATTGTCTACTTTTTTCGTTCCTACTTTCACAGGCCACCTCACCATTACGCGGATTTGCTCTAAAGACTAATAAGGAATGCTAGTCGCAGTCTTCTCTAAGGTAGGCAGTAGTGTCTCTCCTTAAAGAGTGTACCCCTTGCTTTTCTAGAAGGAGGAGAGATCTCTAAAGTTACATCATGGTGTGAGACTAACTTTTGTCATTTCTTTGTAATGCTAGGAACAGACATAGCCTATGATCATCTGTGGAAGTCCAGACCTGTTTCAGGAAGAGATGAACAAGATAGGATGGGAAGTCCCTAAAGTCAAAAATGTTAATCTATGGAAGTCTCTTAGTAAGTGTTGTTGTTATACCAGTTATGGAAATGTTCTCAGCAAACCGGGAAAAATAGCAGGAGAATAAGATAACTGGCTGGAGTATTTTATTGTACAAATCTGTATTTGGTGGTAAGAGTACTATGCAAATACAGACCAGTGCTTTGCTCGCTATTCAGAACATTTCCAGAGTAGATTTACTTAGTGAGAACTGGTACTTTACATGAATTCACGTTGATTCAAATTCTGTGAAGATGTATTGCGTTAGCAACTACATTTCCACTTGAAAAATTTGAAACTGCAAGTCTACCTCAGATGCACCTCCAAAATTTTGTTGAACTCCCCAGGAAGAATTGAGACAAAGCTTTTAACTGAGGGGTTAGCCAAAGAAACAAGTCTTCTCTTTCCTCTAGAGAATTTCTTCCCTAGAAAATTTTCAGATTACCTTGTCTCTTTCTGTTCTATAGTGACGCTTCATCGTCGTTGGTAGTGTGCCAACACAAATTCAAAAAAAGGAAACGTATTAGAAAAAGGTCATTGCTAACTTTTTTGCATCATCAATCTTTTTGATCTTTAATCTGGGCAGATTACTTTCTTATAATGAAATAAAGAAAAGAATGGAACATAAAGTCAGGAAGCGGAGTTTGTCATGCTCTTACTGAAGAACTCAAAGGCAGTAGCTTTTCTGGCCATTTGTGGGCATTTGTGTATCTCTGAAGGATGCTGTCAGTATAAGTTAAAGCTGCTTCACTGCAGTAAAGTGTTTTTCTGAAGTTGGATGATTAAAGAAAAGGCAGTTTACCAGGTGCTTACCTGTCATTCTCCAGCCTCCATTGCCAGAATTTTGAATTCTGAATTCTGAATTTTGAAGCAACCATCTTCACTTTCCTACATACTCAGTATCTATTTTATTCATGTTCTTTTTAATGGAAATAGTGAACTTTTGATGTAATCATTAGATGCTGTGCACTTCATTGGTGATACACATCACTAGAATGGTGTTTTTGAATGGAGGATGTGCGATGGCTGCAGTATAATTTGTTCATCCATCCCAAACCCACCGTTACCCTCAAATCCCTTAAAATCTTTCTATTTTCTATGTGTATGTAAAGTGTGATTATCAAAGTTATATATTCAATATAAATATTTCTTTCAGCATGGAAAGAAGTTCAGATTCTCCCTTGCTGGTACATTTCCTTCAGAGTATGTTAATTATTTTTTATGGTTAGTCAAGTAATAGGCCGGTATCAGAGTGAGGTGAGGTTGCTTTCTGGCCAAATTCTGCCTGGAAGTGTCCAGGGAGCAGCAGCATTTCTCAAGTTGGATAGGAGCACTCTACAAACCTGTGGGAGAAGCGTTAGAACCTGGTATCTAGATTAAGTGTTGAGTTTAAGAATCTTAAGTCGTCCTTGGGGGATTGCTTTGAGTTGATGTGTATGTGACTTTAAGGAGAAAATAGTTAAATAACGGTTTACAATCCCATAACAAGATCCCCTCAATACTCAATATTAAATAGAAATTTAGATAAATTACATCTGTGGATTAGATTCCAAGGTGCGACCAAGGACCAAGACTGCTATACCCATCTCCTGGCTGCTAGCACTCCAGTACCTGCTCAAGGATACCAAGAGGTAACGGCATTGCTTCGCTAATTTGCACAGGATAGTTTGGGAGATGGTGGTGGAAAATGTCAGCTTTGGAGAACCATCTTGCAATGACAAATATTAGCTGTAGCATCACAGTGATTCAGGTGGACGGAGAGGAAATGCCTTCACCTTATGAGCCTCACGGTCAGTTTGTAACAAGGGAAAATACAAAACTTAGAATTATTTTCTGTAAGAAAGCACACAAAAATTACCTTGCCGTTTGTTCTCAGGTATAGATAAGTGTCTCAGATTAAGTTAGTCTTACCTCAAACACTTCACTGGTAAATACATGGGTGAGAATGTGTGCTTGTCATCCCATGCCATGTGTCATTTGTTGTCTCTTGAATATACACCTATGCTCAGTTCCTTTTCAGGGAACTGTTGTTATTTCCAAAATATATATCCTCTGTATGTAATAAATGCTGCTAATGGCCAGATATTTTTGCCTCTGCAGGAAACTGAATGCCTAGTTTAAAAAAAACCTGTAGAGCTGCAAAAAGTGACAAAATAGTTGCCAAATTATCATACTCCTGTTTCACTCTTTCTCTTTTAATTTTTTTTCTGGTAGGGTTTTTGCTTTTTCTGGAAGACCTTTTGATCGTCCTGATGAAAGATTAAATCAGCTGGGTGGATACAGAAATCAGGTAACGCATTTGTGACTTTTTCTTTTCTAATGAAATTCCTTGGGAATCAGAAAATGAACCCCAAATAGGTGGCGCAGTCCTTAAAGAATGCAAATCACAATTGTTTTACTATGCCAAAATAGCTTCTAAAAATGGGCTGTTAGAAATTCTAAGCCTTATAATAAGTAAATATTCTAGGGAAAAACAAGGGTCCCTATGCAGAACTTCTGGACAAGAAATAGAAATAGAGTAAAAGTTAAAGTATAAACTATGTTAAAAGAGTTCAAAGAAGCTATAATGCTCATACTTGATACAAATATCTCCTCACAGGATATTTAACAATTTATAACTCAAGTACCTCAATTTATTTACCTTTGGGATGTGAGTTTCCAGTGTCATTTTCTATCCCATAGTGTGACCTATAAATGATTGCAGCAAAGGTGCAAGTAAGTTTTGTTAGTGTACTGTTGGAAGAACACAGTTTGTCTTTCATTTAAAGAAAGATTTGTATCATTTTTAAGGGGCATAAGCTGAAAACTAAAGATGGATAAACAGCTGACCTCTAGTGTCGGAAGAGTTTTTGCAATTCTTAAGATCTGGAGTGTCAGGCAGATGTGGCCATAATGTGTTTTTCTGCAGTAAAGTGTTGCTGTCCTAGGAAGTGCTTTGCTCATCTTCCTAACTAGGACATTCTGATTGTGAATTTTGAAAGAATGTAATTAATTTTCTATATATGCCTCACTGCTTTTAATGCCCTGGTCCTAGAAAGCTTTTGATTGGTGATAATAAAAAAATTTGACTTTTCATATATTTTATAATGACTTTGGGTTTCAGGGATGCATGAAAATGTGCTTAGAGGTATCCATGGCTATGTTTGCATTTACACATTTTGATGTACATATATCTATATATTTTTATATCTACATATTTTTATATCTGCAAATCTATTTAAAATAAGATTATACACGCAAAAAGACAATAGAGAATAAATAGTAAGTAATGGTGGTGAAGAGTGGTGGTGAACATCCATTGTCAGGTAACATAAAAAACCCCCAAAACACCAGCCTTTTCATCAGCAGCTTGTTTGCTTTAGACCATAAAGGGGGAAAAAGGAAAAGCGTAAGAAATGAAGTGGTGCTAAGTAGTGCACAGGATGGGTTTTTTCAGTTTGATATATTTGATATTACATAATGAAAGACTAAACCAAATGCATTTTTTTCTGTCCAAAAGAAACAATAATATTCCAGAAATAGCGGCAATTATGTTAATATAAGATCAGAAATTTTTCAGGAATGGTATAATATATACCCTTAAAAAATTAAACAAAATACCCTTTGTATTACTTTTAAATGAAATGTTACATCGATATCATAAGACAGTGAATATACAGACAGACTATTTTTTCTTTGGTTTTGTGTTTAAGAGTGTGGTCACAAAGCTATTATCTTCTAAGGCTGGACTTTTAGTTAACCCAGCATTCAGACTTGTTAAGTGATCTTGAATCAGTAGTAAAGAAGAAATAAAAATTTTAAACCTTTTTTTCAATAGGGAGAGCTGATTGTTGATGATATTTAGACTCATAAAATCATAGAATCATTTAGGTTGGAAAAGACCTTTAAGATCATCAAGCTCAACCGTTAACCTA